>JAODGE020027078.1:0-17944 GCA_027574965.2 Ecitophya simulans
TGGAGTTTCTTTTCGTTTGGGGGGGTTGTTTGCCGGGTTGTGGTGGGGGGAGGGGGGGGGGGGGGGGGGGGGGGGGGGGGAGGGCGATAATTGGGATGAATCCACTGTTTGCAGATGCAATGCGTTATATCTATGGTGAGCACGTGCGCGTGTCTGTGGATCCTCCCTCTCTCTTTCTCACTGGTTAGACGTGTATACATATATACGTCAGTCTCTCTCTCTCTCTGCCGCTTCACTGGCCAGCTGCTATAGTCGCTTTTTAGTTGTTTTCCTCTGCTATATATTTGATGAACTTCCACGTGTGTGATGACACCATTGGCTGATGCGGTCACTACCCTCAAGGTGTGGACAGGTGACCTATCCAGCTGATCTCACTCTCTTTATCTTTCTCTCGTTCTCTTCTTTGCTTGTGCTGGCCAATTAGGGCTGCTGATTGTGCGTTCCGCCACCGGGTGGTGGTTACATGCACAAGCAAGCGCGCACATACACTTACACATATACATATACATATACACAAATAGCTTCCTGCCCTTTTTTCTCTCCTTATAGGATCGCTCACGTCGCAGGTCATGGAGGGCCTTCCCCAGGATATGCGAGGCCCCCAGCGCCGCGGTGGTCTCGCGTATGGTCTCCTCCTCTCCCATATTGCGTCCTGTTACGGCGCGCCACGCCCACCGCCGCTGGCATTTGTCTGCTCCCACCCAATGTCACGTTTTGCATCTGAGCTGCCTGATCACGGTGGCTGCATGGTAGGGGAGCTGTCCATTCACATTGAGATGGGGCTGGACCTCATGGCGTCTCCACGCGATCCATCTCGGCAACTGCCCCTCTGTGAGCTCTGTGATTCGCAGTCCATACGCGTCGTTGGATCGCGTGACGGGGCGGCGTTATCGCGCTCACATGTCCCTGACTTCAGTGCGGGGCTGCGCGCTGCGCAGTGGTGGTTGTTGCGGACACCCGCACCTCTGCCGCTCGCTATTAACGTGCCCCCACACTGCCCAGCGGTTTCTCTGCCAGCCGTCTTGCACCCGCACGTGTGCTCGCTGACGTTGAGTGCGGAAACCCTGCGGCGACCCCGCCCCAGCTGCAACACAGAGGCTCTGGAGGCGACAGCGGCGGCGCCGCTACCACCGCCATGGCCGCCTCGGCCCGCCACACCTGTGGTTCTGCAGTCTATGATGGAAGTGCGGCTTGAGAAGTGTGTGGAGTCGTTGAACTTCAAACCGCTTGCCGCCACTGCACGGAACATCCGGCGCCTCAGTTTGGCTGGCAGCGGGGTCACTGACATCACAGCAATCACAGAGTGCATGGCGCTGGAGGAGGTGGACCTGAGTTACTGTGTGAGTCTGCAGGAGGTGACCGTTCTGCGTCATCTCCCGCGGCTGCGTGTACTTAGCGCATCGTGGACTGGCGTGGAGGATCTGATGTGCCTGAGCGCCTGCCCGGGGCTGATGGGTCTCGACCTTTCCAATTGCCGGTTCATCAGCAACTTTGCGGCGCTGGGCGAACTGCGGAACCTGAGACGACTGGTCATGAAGAACACATCAGTACAAAGCGTCGAGTGGATCGTCGGCTGTGTGGGTCTCGAGGAGGTGGACTTTACCATGTGCTTCCAACTCGTCGACCTTCGACCCTTCTCGCAGCTGACGCGGCTACACACTGTGACAGTGCCCAATGTGGGTGTGACGAGCATTGAGTGGGCCCCCTTGTGTGCGCGACTGCAGAGGCTCAACCTGGACAAGTGCGACCGGCTGCGGGATCTGCGCCCGCTCGCCCGGACAAAAGGCCTCACGTACCTCTCTTTAGCCTACAGTGAGGAGGTGGAGGGGGAGGAGGGCGGCGGGTGGCTCCCGCAGGATGTGTCCACGCTGCGGGAGGTGGTCTTTTCCCAGTGCCCGCAGCTTAGTGGGCTCTCCATACTAGGAGCGGCAGAGCGTCTTGTGCGTCTTGACATCAGCGGCACCGCGGTGCGGACGGTTGCTTGGGTGCGGCAGTGCCGATCACTGAAGGATGTGAACCTCTCTCGCTGCACACGCCTCCTGGATTACAGCCCCCTTGCGGAGGTGAGCCATCTGGAGAGGTTGAACCTGTCGTGGAGTTACGTCAGTGATCTTGGCTGGCTGTCAGGGTGTCTTACGCACTTGAGGGAGCTGCGTCTCTCGCAGTGTACACGATTAACGGACCCGTCTCCACTGCGTGGCGCCGTGCAGCTGCAGTGGCTTGACCTCTCTGGCAGCGCAGTGCGCGGGATCGAGTGGGTGCCGACATGTCCATCGCTGACACACCTGGACCTCTCACGGTGCTTACACTTGACTCAGTTTGCGCCTGTGGGGAAGCTCGCGGTTCTCACCACGCTCAACATCTCATACACTCGCGCGGCGGAGCTAGCGTGGGTGACGACATGCTGCCAGCTGCGCGTACTTGACATTTCGCGTTGTGCCCTGCTGCAGGATGCGAGCCCGCTTGCCGAGCTCGTGCACCTGCACGAGCTGATCGCGGTGGACTGCGGCATAAGGGATGTGGCGTGGGTGCTCAAGTGTCCTCGGCTCGTCTCTGTGGATGTTTCGCTGTGCCAGCATGTGAATAATCTCCACGAGGTCGGCGGGGTGGCACGGTGGCGTGCTGGTGGGACGCTGGGTGGCAGCAGTCCAGCCGCCTCTGGTCACCTCACCCAGCGAACGTCACTACTACCAGCAGCCGCAGCGGCTGCCGCTGCGGCGGGGCCAGTGAATCTCCAGCCCGATCTTCTTACCCAGCCACTGCCGGAGTTGCAGCGGTCGTCATCGCAGACGCCCTCCTCCGGTTCTCGGAAGAAGGGCCGACTCTTCCGGCGAAGGCGAGGGAAGCGTGAGGAGAACCAGCGTGACCAGTGCACCCAAATGTGAGATGCGAGAGTTGCGTCGGCGGTTGCTCACGACCTGAAAGCGCTTAAATAGCTCTCCTTTCCCATGTGTACATTAAACAAGCCTCACTTGCGTCTATTTGTTTTCTATCAGCTCTGTTGCTTGCTATACGAGCTACCAGAGGTCAAGGCGGGTGAGCGAGTCTTGTGCATGGATCTGGATGGCGGCCACAGTGCCGGTATCACCTCTGTGCGCTACTCGATTCAGTACCTGCGTGGAGCGGTAGGGGGGGGGGGTGCGTGTACTGATGGTGGTAGTAATTGCTATGCTTGGGTGATATTTTGCCTGTTATGAAGTGGTGTCGACAGCAGCTTGAGGGAACAGACTCACCCCTGATTCAGGGTTACGTGCTGCCCTTCTGTCTTTTATAATATAGTATTTACTTTTCCTCCCTTTTGCTAGCTCCCCTCCCTCCTACTCCTTTCAGCCCCATCAAACCATGAAGGCGGTGATCGATTAAGCAGGGAGTGATGAAGTGTGTGTGTGTGTAGGTGGGTGAAATGCAAATAGATGAAATGAATAATAAATAAGTTATAACAGGTACATCGATGTGGTTTGTATGTGTGTGTTTTTTTTTAAAGTGCTTATTACTGTTTTGTATCCAACTGTTTGCGGGGTGGGGTGGTGGGAGTTGGATGAGGCGGACTTCTGCCACCCAATTGTTTTTCTCTCTTCCTCTCTCTCTATAGTTTATGGTTCTGTTGTCGTGGTGGGTTTGACGCGTGTGAGGATTTCAGATGACGTTGATGTACACTGCAAGTCCAATGGGAGAGGCGGTGGCCCCGCCGTTATGCAGAGGTGCGGAGGGGGGGGGGGAACTTCTCCTATTCTTCCCCCTTTGCTTATAACCATTATCTGCTGTCTCTCTCTCTGAGTGTGTGTGTATGCAGTCGGTAGCGTACTGACTTATCTCCCCCCCTCTATCCTGCGGCTTTTCTTTCTCTCTGCGCTCACGATGTCGCGAGATTATAGTATTTCACCAGTCGTTTCTGCATACCTGCGCTCGAGTGAGTGTGTGCACGTGTGGTGCCTGTGTGGACTCTGTGATTTACCCAGCATTGCCCAGCAGCATCGACGCGTTACAGGTAGTAGGGGGGGGGGGTACAGCGTCCCACTGCAGAAGCATATAGCTGCACATCTATTTTCTACACAAACATACATTTTTTTGTAGAAGTAAAAAGATAGTCTGCAAGGACGCGCACCATCACACGTGCTTACGTCCCAGTTATTATTATTATTGACCTTTGTTGCATCAATCGTGGGATAGGGAGCCCTGCGCACCACCCCCCCTTTCTCCTCTGCTAGCAGCCATGACCTCCACTGCTGGAGCACCTGCGCGTAAGCAGGCGTCGATGCCCTCCGCCAGAGCACACCCCCCGACACTGCCGCAGCCACCGCGGCATCGACAGCCCAGCATTGGCGACCTCACCAGCACACTGATGCAGCTGTTGCCGGATCAGCTCCGCGGGGGTCCGCGCTTCATCGACGTTGACGGACCCGCCAACCCGAAGGAAACTCTCATCCGCTACGACGTCCCGTTTGCTCCGAAGGATCCGCGCCGCTCACTGCGTCTGTGCAAGAGCCTCGGTCTGTGTGTGGAGGAGCGCGAGGTGGATCCAAACGTGCGCGTGGTGCTGGACGCATTCATCACGCCGCGACGCTGGCGGGACGCGGAGACCGGTGTGCTGTGGATCCAGCACGCGAGCCCTTTCCCTACCTCACGGACGGACACCTTGCACACACACACGCAGCTGAAGGAGAGGTTGGTGCGCTACGGGGCCAGACCCACCGGCACCTGCCCCATCCGCGCGCTCATCGTGGCTGAGTGCTTCCTGGAGGTGATCAGGGAGGTGGTGGCGGAGTGCTGGGAGCGGGGTCTGCTTCTGCTGCACGTGCACGCGGAGCGTGTGGCCTCGCAAGCGGCGCATCGTGAGCTGTTCGAGAGCCGCGTCGGCCACTCCTTCCGTCTGGCTCTGAAGGGGGAGAAGGACACCGCGATTGTGCAGGAGGAGATTAGTGCTCTCCAGGCCCGCATCGCGGCACTCGGAGAGGAGGAGAGTAAGCTACGCGGCCTCTGCACGGACTTCTCCCACTACGCCGAGGAGCAGATGCTGATTGATGAGAAGCAGCACGGCGACACCGTCTCACAGCTGAAGAAGGAGGGATTTATGAAGAAGAATCAGCTAGAGCAGATGGTGGCGCTGCCTACGTCGCAGTAACGGGGTGGCTCTACTCCAGGATGGTAGGAGCGAGAGGGATGCCAGTGCTATCTGACTCTAGAGGGGGCGCTTCACTCAGATTCTATTTGTTTTTGGACGTTCCGACCATCTGCAAGTGCAGTGATAAAAAAAGCGCACTCCCGCAGCGCATGTGCGTTTTGTGATATGTGACTGTGTGCGCGAGAGTTTATGTATATTATTTTTGATAGATTTGAAGAGAGATGGGAGTGTATGATTACGTGAGAGACTGTACGTGTATGTACAGGTGTCTGTGCGTGCTGATGCACGTCTCACATTCTCCATTGTACGACTGTTCAAGGTGGCATCTTTGCTTTCGATGCAAACAGACAAAACAACAGAAGATATATATATATATAGACTAATTAATAGTTGCATTGATGCTCGCTCAATCGTACATCTACCCGCTGATCAGTAACATACACATTGACTCCCCCAGAAGTGGCCACTCACACTCTTCCAACTCCCTCCCCCCTCGTCCCCTTTACACATCATTCAAGTAGCCAAACGTGTACGATAGTATAGAAAGAAAACAACAGTACCAACTACAACAACGTACAGGCAAAGATCCCCCCCTTCCCTCCTGTTCGTTGGCAAGGCGGGTGCGTATTACACACACACACACACACACATCGCTCACTCACATTAGTTTGGTCTTACCAGTGGACCGCTCCCCCCTCCTCCTTTTCCCCTTTTTTGTGTGATCATTACCTCCTCCTCCTTCCTGCTTTCTCTGCGGAATAATAATAAAGAAGAGAGTGAATACGCACACGGACAGATGCTCCTTGCAGAGAAGCGCAAACGTCAGGAGGTGGCGGGAAAGATTGGGCATGACGAGTACAGGTACCGTCTCGGTGACCCCGATATGTATTATCAGGAGGGGCAGATACGTGGACAGGGTGACCTGGTGCACGGGGCACCGGGGAACGTCGGGCCTGGGAATGTGCATAGAATTCAGAATGATGGAAGGCCACCGTTCGCAGTCGACGACGCCCCAAGGTCGGAGCCCCGCGGTGGCGGTGGTCAGTTAGTTCTCATGTCACCGGATCATGGAATGCCACTCGGGTATCCAAATAGTGGCGGCGGCGGTGGGGGTTATGGACCTCTCTTTCCGTCAGCAGTACCAGCATTAGTACCCCCGGTGGAGCTCCCTGGGCTGTTGCCCCCTATATACAAGCCGAAGCCCCCGCTGATGTTCAACACACCCGGTGCCTATGCCATGCTTCCGCAGTTCTCGCCGCCACAGCCTCAGCTGTACCCACCACAGTTGGGGGGCTACCTGCCACCCAACTGGCAGCCGCTCGATATGCGACGCCCGAATACAAGCCCGGCGCTTCCATTCATTTCCAACAGTGGCGGCGGCGATGATGGTGGAGGCCTTCCTGGCAGCGACGCCGTGCAGACGCCGGGCGGGCTGGAGGGCAGGCGCCGCCGGGGCAGTGGGAACCTCCTATCCCCCAACAATGGAGGTGGAGGCAGTGGCGGCGGAGATCTCTCAGAACAGGAGGAGCGCTACAGGGCGAAGATGGATGCGCGGCGGCGGGCGCAGGAGCTGCAGCAGGAGAACGCGCGCCAGGTGGAGGACCAGCGGCGGCGCCGCGAGGAGGCGGTGCGGCTGGAGCGCGCGGAGCAGCTGCAGGAGGAGGCCCGGATACGGAAGGAGCGGGAGGAGGTGTCGCGCAGAGAACTCGCTGAGGTGGTGCGGGAGGAGGAGGCTCGGCAGGCAAAGATGCGGGGCCAATCAGTGCCGGTAGTGGTAACACCAACCCCACGGCCTGCTGCTGAGCCCACGCCGGCCTCGAGCAAGGTGACCCCGTCCCCCGTGTCACCCGTGGCGCCTGAGCCTGCGCAAAGGGATGGAGTGAAGGAAACGACCACCCCGCCATCATCACAGCCTCCTCCTGCAGTTGCCACTCCATGGACGATTCCATCACTGCCCACCCCCGCTGGGGTGCCCGCTCAGTCATTGTCCTTCCCCACCAATTCCATCATTGCTCCTCTCCAACAGCCGCTTCCTATCTATCCGTTCCTGCAGCCAAGCGGCAACCAGAATGCGTCCACGATGACGTTCCCCTCCACATCCTTGCTCGGCAAGGCAGGGGCCTCTCAGCCAGTGTCGTTTCTCCCACTGCCTGGCAGCCAGAGTGCCATCACCTCCGCAGCCCCAAATAGCAGCGGCACGTCGATGCTCTCTGTAAGCCCGACGTTCACATACGAGACTGAGAATATAAAGACGGAGCTGCGGCACATATCAGAAGACCAGCGGCGGCTGCAGTTCCTCGTTGAGCAATCCCTGCGCACCAGCCCCTATCCTGCCGCGCGCACGGAGCGCAGCGAGGCCTCCTCACAGCGCTCCAGCACGAGCGTCCCAGTGCCCTTTCAGCAGCCGGTCTCCACCACCTCTCCGATCTTAGGTGCGGGCACGTACCTCACGCACGGCACGGCGCCCCCGTCACTGCGCTCACCGGTTTCCTTCACCACCGCCGCCGCGGCGCCTACTGCAGACACACAGGGTCCCGGCAACTACCTCAGCGGCATTCTGCAGCCCGGTGCCACCACCACTGCCGCCATTGCTGGATGGAACCCGAGCCCGCCCATCAGCGGCGGCAGCGTGGGCGGTGGGCTTCCGTGGTACATGCAGCGTGGCGGCGGCGACGGTGGCGTGCCGGGTGGGGCGGCGAGCGTGGATTTGGCGGTGTCCAGCAAGCTGGTGGGCGGGTGCGGAGAGCACGACGTCCCTTTCCCCAGTGCTGGCTTCCCTGCGACCTCCTCAGCATCCGGCATGGGCGGGATATCGGTCGTTGCCTCGCAAGTCTCCACGGCGTCGTGGCGTGAGGGCCGCACTGACCCCGACGACTTATCAGCTGAACCCTCCAAGTTCGTTGGCAAAGTCGCCCTGGAGCCATTGTCCTCCACGCTGCTGCCGAGCCCTAGGCCAACCACTGGGAGGCCAGCAGAGGCGGAGCTCACGTCACGGACTGACGGGGGTGAGGCAGGCGACGAAGTCGCCGCTACGACTCCAGTAAAGGGGGAGCGCGAGTGAGCGTGGAGGCAACAGCACCGGAACCGACACCGTGACTGAAGATCCTCTTCCGCAAAACAAAGGAGAACATATATGGATACATACCTACGCATAGAGGCAAAATGCGCCTGTAGAAGTTAAGCAACCGCCTGTACAGTCATGTTCCTTCACATACAGCTCACTTATACAGCACCGAGTTTTGCTTGCTAAGTAGCATAAAGAGGCGAGAAAAGAGAGTGTGAGGATGACAGACAAAGAAAGCCTTGGCACGGACTATTCACTTAGGAAGGCGAAGAGAGAGCGTGAGCGTGTGTGTGTGTGGACTTATGTCGTTCTCTCTTTGCCATAGCCGGTTTATAGTCTTTACACTCACCCAATAGAGCGCATTCCAGGCGAAACTGCTGAAATTGTTTGTATTTATTTTGCCTTTTTTTTTCGACTTACCCTCTTCAAACGCATGTCTGCTGAGCCTGAGCACACACCCTATCACGCAGAAGTTCATATTTTTCATGTATGCCTTTTTTCTCTGTATTCAGCATTCGCTGGAATGCCTCTCCGTTTTGAGGCGCTCTATGTGTGCGTGTGTGTGCGCTCACTTGCGTTCATTTTCTCTCGCTATTTGTGTCTGCATGTTGTGGGATGGCACTTCCCCCGTCTCCCTCCCAGCAGAATAACAAAGAGGAAGGTGCCATCATTTTGCGATGGCTTGCAGTTATGAAGGCAAACGATAATAATAATGAAAAAACACACACACACAATAAAAGGCATATTCTCATCCCTCACAACGCACTCCTGTTACTCTCAGACACAATGTTGCTACTATGTGCACCGTAGTTGCACTCGTTGTGGGGCGGGCGGGGGGGGGGGGCGCCACCCTCGCTATCCCCCACTCCTGTACACATCGCCATTCTCTCCCTCTCTTCTCCCCTTGTTTTTCTTTTATAGCAGTAGTACCTTATCAAGGTAATCTGACTGTGTGTGTGCAGGCTACGTAGTGAGTGCTGCCGCTTCATCACGTGTGATAAACGCGTGGGGGACCTTTTTTTAAACCTGCCTTTCCCCACACTCCCCTCATCACACTAGCACTCATACCACACGTGACTCGTCACTCACTTCTGTCTATACACACAAGCACTCTTAGCGTGCCCCTATTCCTTGTACCGTTGGGCAACACTGTGTGTGTGTGTATTGTAAGGGTGTGCTTCAGTGTTGTTTTCTCTTTTCATTCCGCCTCCTTGTCGTCGCTGTTGACTATTCTCAATACATAGCCATTGAAGTTGCTCTACTCCGCAGTGCGAGAGTCACTTTGGGATCGCGAGAGCTTCAAGGACACACTGCCACCCTCTCGTACATATCGCACTTAGCCCTTGAGTTCCGTGACTACACAAGTACATAAATATATATATATATATATACACGCGCGACAGTCCACTTCCGTCGTCGGTTGCACCACTTTCTGTTTTTTGCTAGTGAGTGTAACAGTCGGTTGGCTTGTGATTGTGTATTGCGTGAGTGCTTCAGAGCTGTACAGTCAACCGACCTAGGTTTTTCCCTTTCTCATTAATATATATATATATATATATATATATAGTTCTTTATATAGATCACCCACCCATCATTTCACGTACACGCACATATTTCGGAGCTTAGCTGATATATATATATATATTATTCCACAACTTGTTTTATTAGATCAATACCACACCCGCAACCCCCTTAAAAACATTATATTTAGCGGTTACCTATATATATATATAACATTTGGGTAGAAGAGAGATTAGATCCTTTGGCCTTTGTTATTGTTGTTCACTATAAACCATTGTCCTGTCACTCAATACTAACGCTCCAAACTTATATATATACATATATATTAAGTAGGGAAAACGAAAGGGGTGAGGAGATATTATTACTGTTCTTCTGTCGATTTCCCAATTCCGACGGACTTCGTTTCCTTTTATTTGTATTCTGTACGGCCGACAGTAGCAGAGTTAGACCGAACGCACGGAGTGAGTGAGTACGGCGGCAGGTATGAGTGCGATCAAAGACGCTGACTACCCCGACGATGGCCACATTTATGTGTGCGTCCGTGTCCGCGATGTTCCCTCAAACATTAGCGCCTGCGCTGTTGCAGCCGCTGCAGCCACCACACCAAGTGACAGTCGCCCTTCCACTGCGACAAAGACGCTGGTGCGTGACGCGCAGAAGATATGCGTCTCTACCATCGAGAACATCGTGGTGATGCACGACCCAAAGAGCCTCGACGACAGCGCAACGGTGGCAAAGGATACACACAATGTTGTCCAGGTCCTTACCGATCGGGCGGACGGGCGTTCGTCCACGCGGGTGGTGCCCAGACGTTCACGTTCCTCCCGCAAATTTCCAGGCCGCGGCCTCACTGCCACCGCCACTGCCGGCTACTACGAGTACGATCGCTGTCTTGCTTCTATGGATGAGGCCACCATGCTGACGATGCCTATCATTCGCAGTAGTGACTTTTTACAGCCCCCGCCCTACAGCTCTCAGGAGGACGTCTACCGCACCACCGCCATGCACGCCGTGAGGACGGCGGTCGAGGGAATCAACTCCTGCGTTTTTGCATACGGGCAAACTGGGAGCGGGAAGACCTACACGCTGTTTGGTGACACCTCGAACATGCGCCGCGACCCCGGCGTCGTGCCGCGCGCCATCTCGGACTTGTTCTCACAGCTGGAGGCGATCAAGGCAAGCTACGCAAGCAGTGAGACAACGGACTACTCGTACAAGGTGACGCTCTCCTTCTTTGAGATTTACCAGAATGAGGTGTATTGCCTGCTTTCCCGCAATGGCCCCCTGCACGTGCAGTTCAACCGTGACGCAAGCGGTAAGAAGGAGACGATGGTGATCCAGGACCTGCAGCAGCACGCCGTCACCTCGGCAGAGAAGGCATACCCGCTGATTGAAATGGGCCTACGCCGACGACAGACCTCCGAGACCGGCATGAACGCACGAAGCAGCCGCAGCCATGCCATCATCCACGCCCGCGTCGCACAGTGGTGCACCAACAGAGATACTCATGAGACGGTGGAGTTAGGTGCCACCATCAACCTTGTCGACCTTGCGGGCAGCGAGCGGCAGCGCACGTCCAACACGCAAGGCAAGAACAGAGAGGAGGGCATCCAAATCAATCAGTCCCTCGCGACGCTGGCGCGGGTGATCAATGACATTGCACGTGGGGCGAAGTACGTGAATTACCGTGACTCGCTGTTGACCATGGTGCTGAAGGACAACCTTGGCGGGAACAGCCGGACCTTCATGATCGCCACTATCTCCCCCGTCGCCTTCAACTACCAGGAGTCCTGCGCTACTCTCCTGTACGCCAGGGATGTGCGCACCATTCGGAATAGACCTACCGTTAACAAAACGTTCCAGACTAGGTCAAACCTGTTGGAACAGAACATCCGTTTGAAACAAGAGAACGAGAAACTGAAGGATCAGATGGAGGCGTGGGTGAAGCAGTTACAGAACACTGACGGTGATGGCAACGCAAGTGCCGCCACCGTCGCCGACTTTAAAGCCTTCTGCGATGGCGACATCACCCCCACGGGGGGTTTGGTAAAGAACATCACCAATGGGGCGGCCGCCTCGCTGTCTCCTCCGACCACGGAGGCCTTCCTCGCTGCCACGAGCGCTGGCCTCACCGCCCCTCTGCTGGTGTGCTCGCAACGTCGCTACACGAACCTGGCCGGCCTTGGCGGCACTTGCGTAGAGGGCGGAGTGGTTCGGGTGGCGGCGCTGGTAAAGGAGTGCATGCGCTTCCCTGTGCAGAACAACGGCGAGCGTCGGAGTGGTCGGGAAGTGGGGACTACTGCGGCGGCAGGCGGGGAGGACGAGGGCGGCCTCGTGATTGAGCGCGCAACCCGGCGCTCCTGCGAGCAGCGCTTCTGGGTGCACTTCGAGCCCCCGCGCGACACGGCAGCCGTGTCGCGTGTGGTAGACGTGCAGATGAATGGCCGCGGCTTGGGCACTGGGAGGCGTGAGCTGCACCATGGCGATGTGGTGTGTGTTTACATGGAGGGTCACAAGGGGTGTCAGGAGCAGAGCCTGCTGACTTTCCACTACGTGGACCTGAACTGCCTCTCGCGCGCCGCCAACACTGGGCCGAACAGCACGACCCTCGCCCAGCTCGCTGTCTCAGTGGACATCCCGGCAGATATGGAGGGTCTCACCCTGGAGAGTATTCGCCAGCTGCAGCGCGACAATGCGAAGCTGCTCGACATGGTGCGTCAGCAGAATGAGGCGGCTCAGTTTCAGAGCTCGCAGTACTCTGGTGAGAGCAGTCCATGGATGCGCTCTCCCAACGCACGCTCGTTGAACGATGGGTTGAGCCCCGCCCCGGTGCCCCCGATTTATGGGTATAACCAGCTTCCCAATTGCGACAGCACCAACGGCCCCATCCAGCGCCTGTCACAGTCGCCATTCATACGCGAGCCCGTGGGCATGCTGCCCTGCGACGCAGAGGCCGCAGTGCTGCTGGAGCGTGCGGAGCGGAGTGTGTCGGAACGGCTGGACGGTGCGATGCTGGAGAACAAGGAGCTCCACCGCGCGATGGCGGGCCGCAACACCACCCTTGGTGAGCTCGCACGCCGTTTGGCGGAGCTGGAGGCGAGTGACGACGGCAGCAACGGAGGTGCTCAGCAGCAGCAGCAGCGGCAACACACGTCGGTGAGCGTCAGTCTGTCGGCAGCCTACGAGTATGAGACGGATGAGGACGAAGGGGAGCAAGTGAGGGGCACAGCCGAACCTATGACCATCACGGCCAGGCAGTGGGGCGACCGTGGCAGCTTGCCTGTCCACGTGCAGCGCGGTGGTGCCGCCAACTCCTCAGCCGTCTCTGCCTCATCTTCGTCCAACTATTCTCAGAGCGGGGAGGCCGCCATCGACGCCACCGCAGATGCCTTCAAGGCCGGCGATGGACGCATGCGCATCTTCTTTGAGAACTCTGACGGTGACCGCGAACGTTACCAGGCGGCAGTGCGGGAGCGCGCGCAGTGCGAGCACATTGCGGATCTGGAAGCCATCATCGCGGACCTTCGTGCCCAACTCGCGCTCGCAGAGAGTCGGCTGCGTGTGGCACAGGACGACAGTCTGGAGGCTCAGATGGCGCGCGAGGAGCTAGAGGCCGAATTGAACGCGCTCCTCCAGGAGGCCGATGCACTGCGCAGCGAGAACAGCGAGTTGCTGCGGGGCAACACCTCACTGGAGACCCTGCTGCAGGAGAGCGAGGAGGCCCTGAGGGTGGCCACGCAGCTGAGCGAGGAGGAGCTGGCGCGGCGTCTGGCACCCATGTCTGCCCAGATTAAGGCCCTGCGCGAGCTCGCGCGAATGTGGAAGCGCCGCACGATGCGGTACATTGCGATGGGGTACGGCGCTCAGGAGCTCGCACGGCTAAATAGCGACGGGGCGGGGCTGCATGACGGCACCCTTGTCCCGTGGGAGATCCTCGCTACCGGCTCCACTGCCGCGCTGGCGAAGAAGCGACTGGGGTGTGAGCGGAAGGGCGCGCCGGCTGCGGAGGAGGTGGATTACTTCGAGCACGCCACCGCGCTGGATGCCCTGGTGGCCCTGGAGAGCGCGCTCCGCGAGCTGGAGGCGGAGAACAAGCGCCTCCTGGACGAGGTTCGCCGCTGCGAGGCAGCCCTGCAGCAGTGCAAGGACCTCATTGAGCGTCTGCGCCGCGAGCGTGCGGAGCTGGAGAAGGATGCCGTCAACGCGAGCGCCAACGAGGAGGAGAGCGAGCGCCTGCGTCTCCTGTTGGAGGAGAAGTGCAAGCAACTGCTGGAGGCGGAGGGCGACCTTGCGGGGTTGCAGATGCGGCTCCAGGATGCCTTGCAGCAGTCTGATGACCACAGTCGCAGGACTGCCGCGAGCAATGATCTGCTGCTCGTCACGCAGCGCGAGACCATCGATGACCTGGAGCGCAGGATTGATCAGCTCCAGACCCACCTGGCTGGAAAGGAGGCAGAGGTGCGCGGCCTTCTCCAGAACATGGGCGGGCGCGCCGTGGCGAACCTCGACGGCGATGTCAAGGACTACCAACTGCGCAACCGCATCGAGGACCTCATCGCGGAGCAGCTGTGCAACCAGCCCTCCAGCCTCGCTACCGCCGGATACAGCGCCTTCCCCTCCGACTTCCACTTCTCCGACGAGCTGGTGGCTCTTCTGCGGGTGTGTCTGCGCGTGCTGCTCGACAAGCTCAAGGTGGAGCTCTATGTGCTCAACAAGCAGAACATGCACAAATATGGGCTGATGGTACCGTCGGTGCAGCTGCGGCCGGAGGCGCAGTTCCACAGCTTCATGCACGAACTGCGTGGCGTCGTGGTTGAGATTTCCGGCAAAGCGCAGCGCATCGGCGGGCGCTGGTCCGTGTCGGAGGCGGATGTGATGTCCGACTTGCTTGACCACCGCCGCCGCCGCGCTGGCAGCGCCCTCACTGGACTCCTCATCTGGTACGATCACTGGGACCTGTCGCCAAAGCTGGAGCACGTCTCGTACGTGGAGCTCATCCGAAATACGGAGCGCATCATGCAGATGGCACGTCTCGTGCGTCTAGAGAGCAATACGAACACGAACGCCACCTCCACGCTACTGCTGCCCATCCCTGGCAGGTGTGGCGCGAGCGACCACTCGTTCCTCCCGCAAGAGGCGCTCTCGAACGACTCCTCCGCCATCAAAGAGAGCCGCAGGGCACTGATGAAGTTCAACACGGACAGCAAGACCGGCAACCTCGCGAAGCTCTGCGCCTGCCCATCTCGTACCTCCACCTTCACCGTCATCACAGCCGGGCCGGAGGACGATGCCCTTGGCGCGGACAACCGTCTGCGTCGCACGGTCTCGGCACTGGCCATGTCCCAGACTACCCCCTACGCCCGAGCCTCCACCGCCCAAGTCCTCCCCGTCAATCGTACCAGTTCCATCATGCCGCCAGGCCCCCCCAGCGCTGGTACCGCAGGCGGGCAGCCGCGGCTCTCTGACGCAACCACACTGACAACCGCCACCACTGCCATCGTCCCAGCGGCGCCGTCGCTGATCATGACCAGAACGAACACTGCCTGTGTCCTCGCCGCCTCGGAAGCGGACATTGCGTACGTGGCCAACACCGATATAGCGCGCGTGGAGTCCATCAACCGACACAACTTCAGTCGCCGCATGAGCGCGATGACGCTCCCGACCACAGTGGAGGGCGCTTCCCCCCCTGCCTCACAGCAGCGTCGTGTGAGTGGGATCCTGCGGCGGCCAAGCCTCGTCTTCTCCCGTTGCCAGACCGCCGTGGCCAATCTCGGGGCCGCGGACACCGCAAGTGTGTCGCGTAGACCCCGCATCCCCGGCGGCCCCACCGCCACCTACGCCGCGGGCACCGCTCCGACCACCACGACGCCACGGACGCCGCAGAAGAGCAGCACACTGGCGCGCAGACCCGAGGTCAGCCGAGTAGCGTTTGGTCGGTCACAGACAGAGGCTCTGGTTCCGAGAGCAAAGAGCGCAACGTCGACGCGCACGCCCCAGCAGCGCTCCCGCACTCCCCGCGGCGGCGCCGTCTCTGCAGAGAAGCCAAAGTCGTTCTACAACCCAGACGTCCTGCAGGCCCTACGTGAACGCAGTAGCACGGATGCAAATGCTAGTGACCGACAGAAGGCGAACGCGGTGCGTGTAGAGGTGGTGCCAAAGGCTGCATTGAGGGCCCGCAGGGCCGTGACTGGTGGCGGCAGTGGCGTGGGGCCTCACCCATTTCATGCAACGCGGTCCGGTGCAAAGCTGGGGTCAGCGCGGCTCACTACCTCGGCCCCGGACCACCCGCAAGGCGCGAGCCAGCGTGGGGGAGAGGCCAGCGGCCAAATCCAGAAGGAAAACAAGTGAGTAACGAAAGCGTAGAGAGAGAAAGAGGAGAGATTGTGAAGGAGGGATGCCGCGCGATGTGCTATAGGGCACTGTGTTGCAGTATGGAACGTTCTGTATGTGCGTTCTGTGTGTGCGGGTGCGAGGGGCCTTTTTCCCTCTTTTTCCCCCTTTTCTTCCGTGCACCCGCATCTCTCTCCCTCCTACTCTTATTCCCCCATATTTGCAGCACTGCGTATTGAGTGTGCAGTGTGTGTGGGGGGTTTTCTCTTTCTCTCTCTCCCCACCCCTCCCTCCAATTGTATTCACGTACGAACTTAGATTCAACATTTTCTCCGGTACGTGCAGGCGTGCGGTCACGTTAACTTTCATCTGTACGATCCTTCCCCCCTTCTCTCTTTCCTTCTCCTACTCTCCTGACGTGTGCGGGCGAGCTGGTGTGTGGCATATGTATGCCTAGGCGAAAATCAGCACCATTTATGAGACTGAGATGGAGCAGAATGCTCTCAGTCTCTCTTCATCTGTCCTCACCTCTTATTTTTTCTGTTAATAGACCGTAGAGATAGAAAGGAGGAAAGCATAATGATAATGATAATAATAATAATAAAAACAGCCAACCACAACGAACTGTGTGTCATTACCGACTCACAAGCTCTCGCATGCATCTGTGACAGTAAAAAAAAAAGGTAAAAAGAGATTAGAAGCGTAATAATTAAATAAATATATACTTACAGCAAAAAAATGTTGAGAAAAAAATGGAGAAATAATGCGCTCATGCACATTCCTATGAAGTATACAAGTGAGAGAAAAAAGGAGGAAGTCACCCCCCGCCCCCGCACAATAGAAAGAGCATCAATGACAGCGACAAGCCGCCGCTGTCGTCCAAGCATTATATTTGCCCCCCCCCCCTTCATCTCTCTCTTACTCTCACAGCGTGATGTGTGCGCGCTTGTTTTCAGGTTACCTTTTTTCCCATTAACTGTACCGTTCACCTTTTCTTCTCCTCCCCCCCTCACAAACTCACACTTATGCACACGCACATACAATCACAGACTTACACACGCCTGTCTATTGACTTCCTTCTCAGTCTCAGAGCGAGGATGTGGATAGAGATTGTGCAGACGTAGTGCGCGTCAGTGCACCTGTGTGTGTGTATGTATGCATACAGAGGTACTCCATTCTTAATTCCGTCTCAGATAGCATGGCGTGACGAATGTCCCTCTATACATACGTGCCTGTGTATGTACGTGTGTGGATGTCGAGTAGTGACACTGTATTTCGCTCTCTTCCCCTCCTCCCAATCCCCTCTTCTCATTCTATATTTACTTTTAGATCATGTGAATGTGTGCTATAACAAAAAAAGGAATAAAAAAGGGAGTGACCTCCAGACTTCAAGTACTTGCATGGGAAAGAGGAGAGGCGGCAAGTCTGCACTGAACGTCATTGTCTCCCCTCATTCCCCCCTCTCTTCTTTATTCCTACAGCTTGTGAGGACCCTGCGCCACACTAGCGATGAGGGCCGCAACGATAAGGAGGCTTGGGCTGTATGCGTATGAATGCTCTCGATACTGCTCCTACTCTCACCAATCTGTATTTCCTTCATCGCTTCTCCACCCGCTCACTCGCTCTCTCTCCATATATATTATACGCACAAATACACACGTGTAGTAGCAGCAGCGGCATCCAGCACCGTTAACAATGGTCAAGATCAAGAGCCAGTCCGTCTTGCCGATCCCCGATAGTGTTTCCATCGAGGTCAAGGGCCGTGTTGTGACTGTCACTGGCAAGCGTGGCTCCCTCACCAAGGACCTCAGGCACCTCCAGCTCGACTTCCGTGTCGACAAGACCAAGCGCACCTTCAGCGCCATCCGCTGGTTCGGCTCCAAGATCCCCATCGCGTGCATCAACAC
>JAODGE020027086.1:0-59687 GCA_027574965.2 Ecitophya simulans
TCGGGCGGAGGCCGAGGGGGCGCCGGCCTCGGGCACGGGGGGCCGGCGGGGGGGCCGCAATGGTGAATTCGAGGTGGGTTGCGTAGCTGGTTTTTGTGGTGTGTAGCGCCTAGGGTTTTGCCGAGTGGGGGTGCGGGGTGGCAAAAGGGAGAGGGGGCGGGGGAAAGCGGAGCTGTTGATACGTGGTGGTGATGGGTTTGTTAATATTACGTATCTGCCGTGGGTACATTCGTAACGAAGTTCTGTACTCATGCATTGCGAAAATATGTGACGGTGCGAGTAATGGTAAACAGTTGACTTAGTCATCATCTGGTGGCGAGGTTGTGTAGCAGTGAAAGGTTGCTGTTCCAGTCACCGAATCCTCGGTTACAGTAACAAAGACTTTGTTTCCTATGTCAAGCGCGGACTGGAGCTGTCGGATGATTTCTACATCCGCTAGCGTAATAGTGCCTGTGTACTCAGTTCCGCTGTTTGTGAGGAGTGTTAGCGTCGCTCCCGTTCCTTTTTCGGAAGAAAGATCTATAAGCACAAGTGTCTGTTGCTGTGGTGCTGCAGTATGGCCAGTGGTGGGGGTTTTCTCACTGTCGCTTCCGAGTAGTTTCCAGTATGCAGCAAGTAGTTTCTCCTTTTGTGAAGAGCTGAAGACGTTGAAAGGCATCTTGAGGGCGTCATTCATCAAGCCAAGGACGGATCCCTCACTTGCGTTGGACTGTGCGTCTTCACCTTTATCGGACTCGTCATTAGCATAGTGGGTTATCACAGCCGAAAAGAGGTTTGATTGTGCTGACTTTGTGAAGCGGTACTCTTGATTTCGAAACAAAAATCTCCGAAGAACTGCGATTTCTCTTTTGATAGCATCTCCTTTCAGTTTGGACTCCGACGCTTCTTTAAATTGTTTCGTTCGTTCGTCTATTTTCTATACAGTACGGAGAGCGGTCGATATTTTTTAATATGATTACCTGCATTAAGATAAGGGGGGTTGGTTACAAGGGGATTGGCGCTTCGGATGCTTTCATTGCATGACTGCTTTCCCCATTAGGTAGTTGCTGTCTTCTGAACATTTCGCATTGTTAGTCGTTCTTGCATTAGCACATGCACTGTTTTTCGGCATAGGAGCTGCGCACTCAGCCATATATAGGCCCCAGTTAAACACATTCTTAACAGTAGCACTAGAAATTTGAAAAAAAAAAGAACGAGGCAAATAATAATAATAATAAAAAATGATTACTACAATCACAAAATAGATATGGAATAAATGCGACACAATCCTTATTAGTGTTATTCACTGTGCTAAGCGGACAAGTGGTTTCTCTTAGCAGCAGCCTCCTCCATTCTGTCCTGTTGTGTCGCCATTCTTCAGATTCTTCCGAGCACTTCCAGTCTGCCTGCTAGCCGAACTGCCAATCTTGTCGTACACCGCACGGGCCACTTCATCAAAAGCTTGGGCAACTCCGTGTCTCGTTTTTGCTGATGTCAATGCGAAGAGCATGTGATGTTCACTTGCAAAGTCTTGTGCCATTGTCTTTGTGACTGGCATGTCAGCTTGAGATGAGCAGATGTCGGTCTTGTTCCCGATGAGTAGGTACACAACGCTTGTGTCGGAATCATCTTTCTGGCAATATTCATTCGCTTCTTCAAGCCACTTGGAAACCCCATAGAATGATTGCGGTTCATTTACGTCGTACACCAGAACTACAGCGTGGGCACCGCGGTAGTAGGAGCTTGTTAGGGTGCGAAAGCGTTCCTGCCCAGCTGTGTCCCAGAGTTGCATGGTTATTTGCTTCCGCTCGCCATCTTCTCGGCTGATTACGTCAACCATCTTTGTTTTGAAGTCGATACCAATGGTAGCACTAATATCTTCATCGAACGCCCCTGTAGTGAATGATAGCATAAGCGAAGATTTCCCAACTCCGCTATCACCAATAAGCAGCACTTTGATGGTTTTGGTCATTGCTCACCTGTTTTAACGGCCTACAGTTGATATGAGAACGAAGACTGGAGTGAGAAAAGAAGGAGAGTAGGTAAGTGCACCACGTTCTACTCTATGGCGGCAGGTTGTTTTATAGGGTTAGATTGTGCAGACAGGTGGCTACCAGAACAGTTCCAAAGAATATGACGATAATGTAAATCTATATCTGCGTGTTGTCCTTTCGTGCCGCTGCTCTGCGTTGGTTGGCGCGTCGTGTGTTGGGGTGGGCCGCGGCCGCGTCCTTCTCCCGCCCTGCGGGGGGGGGGGGGGGGGCGCCGCCCCGTTTCCCCTGGCGGCCCGCCCGCCGGCCCCCCCCCCCCCGAAGGGTGGGAAAAGGGCGCGGCGGAAGAAACCAGCCACCCACACCCCGTTGCTTCTTTATTTTTTTTCAGGCTTACGTAAACACTAGAAAAATCAAGAATTTATGTCCAGGTATCAGGCGGAGATTAGCACAAGCATAAGTGAGTTGGCGAAATTATTAGACTCGCTGGCTTTGGGGAAGCGGCCGGTCGATTATAGCTCCTTTAGGCAGCAATACAACTCTTTTGTTGAGAAGGTATGGCATTCCGTTCCATTACAGGATGCCCAGGGGTGTGCCCTTGCTGCTGCAGCGTGTATTCCAGTGTGGGAGCTAATGAACTTCTTTTCCGGTATTTATGGACCCCTTACTGGCTCACGAAAGGCGTTTGCGATTCAATTACTGACCTCGATGTACCCGAAATCAAAAGATCGCCGTTGCATTTTTCAGCAATTAAATTGCCCTGGTAATGACCCCATTTCTGCTGTGCCGCTTTCAACAATGCTGCCCGTTAATACGGAAGCATTGAAAATTAGATTAGACCAAGGAGTGGATGATAATTATCGTAGGGTGGCTTGCTTTATCGCAAATACTGTGAAAACTGAGGAGATGTGCATTGATAGTAAAGGTACTTCTACGGTGAATCAATATGTACAGCTGCTCCTCCACAAAATACTGCCCTCTTGTATTTTGCTGGGTGACAGAGAAAACACTCCAGTTGCTGGAAAAATATTTATCAAAGTTGGCGATAGAAGTGATTCTATATTTTCTATGCGTACCTTCTTGATGATTGTTTGGAAATGTTTAATAGCTGGTGAGCTACATAATTCAACTAATGTGCGGGAGGTATGCAGTTTTTTAACCTCATCAAGCTGGTCCACACAGAAAGTGGTTGTTGATTCGACAGCTATTCAATATAGTAAATTTTTCGTTCCATTGGTAGATGCAAGTATGGTGTGTCTTTCTGTAAATGGTCGGGGTCCGGGTGCGGCTGCTGATAACACTCCACTACTGGATCCACGAATAGTTCTTTTATTGCAACCAGTGTGTAATATTTCAGTGCTTGTCGAAGGCGGTGTACCTAGTTTTATTTCAAAGTTTGATGATATCAAGATTATAGAGACAAAAATACCATTGGCAGTTGAAAGCGATGAGTTGCTTAAAGAAAAGTTACTTGAGCAGATTCCCCAGGAGATTAATTTTAACGGTTCTAGTTCTACCGCGAGAGATTGCGACCAGGTAACTATGTTGTGTCGCGACATGATGTTTTCATCCTTCTCTCTTCAAAAATCATCAACGGATTTTAATGGTTCCTTTTTTGGGTCACTCTTGTTTAATCGAAAGCGGGGTCGTGAGGAAAAGGGAAAGTATGGCCCCGCACTTCTACCCGTGCGTTCTTCGATGTCCGATATTCTTGCAACGGAGGAAAAGGAGCGTAATACTCTGGAATATCTTTGCTGTTCTCACAACGACTAAGTCATTGAGCTATCAAATGAGTAAAAAAAAATAAGCGATGCATTTGGGAAAAAGTTGATTTTTTTTTCAAAGGCCGCTGGGAATTTATTGAAGAATTTTAGAAGCAAAAATTAGTCGATTACTATTATCATTTTATAGCAAATACAATATTTATTTATTTTTGTATTGAGTAACAAGTAATCCCTTTTTTCTTTCACTTGCATACTTTTATGTTTACTTATACGGCTCGATTAGTTATCTTTTTTAAATAAAATATCAAAGCCAAAACTAACTTTTACAAGCTTCCACACCGGAATCCGGTGCCTTCGCTGTTAACAGCGAGAAAATTGTAGGTCTCTCTTTTTTAAAAGGACTAATAGTAGAGGGCACAAATTACCCGCAAAACGAAAGAAGCAATGTCGTCAGTGCAGCGGAATCCAGAGTTGTCCCCTCGGCAGCAAGCTGCGTCAGCGCAGTCCTATCCACCAGTACCTCCAATATGCGTCGTTACGGGGGGTACAGGATTTGTTGGGACGCGTCTTGTGGAAATGCTGGTAGAGAGAGGTGCAAAGAAGGTCGTTTGCTTTGACATCGTACCGAAAGAGAAAGCTGTTGGAGTATGGGATCATCCCGCGATTGAATACGTCGTGGGAGATATCACCAACTACAACAATGTCTCCGCTATTATTAAAGGAAGTGACTGCGTGTGGCATTTGGCTGCAGCAGTGGGTCCTTTTCACCCTCATGATCTCTATGAAAAGGTAAATTATGGGGGCACTCTCAATGTCATCAAAGCCTGCAAGGAGCACGGCGTTAAGAAGCTGGTATTTAGTTCGTCTCCCTCTACGCGCTTCAAGGGAAGTCTATTCCATTCCCCAAATGTCGATGGGCTCACTGAAGCAGAGATGCCCTCACTCCCTCTTGAAAGTTACATGCAAACGTATGCTGGAACAAAAGCGCAAGGCGAAATGGCAGTGACTGCCGCCTGTGGCGACGATCTTTGGGCTGTATCCGTGGCACCCCATCAAGTCTATGGGCCTCGCGACAACTTGTTTCTACCGAACATGTTAGAGGCGGCTGGTACCGGGAAGCTTCGTGTCTTCGGCGAAGGTGACAATCGTATTTGCTTCACACATGTTGACAATTATTGCCACGGCTTAATTATTGCGGAGCGGCAATTGTATAAGGATTCTCCAGTGGTTGGTAAGTTTTATATTGTCACTGATGGCGACACTCACCCAGAGCCGGCGGCGTATTGTCTCTTCTGGAAAGAGCTGGACAAGGCAATTATTGCAATGGGGTTTCCGTCCATCCTGAATAAAATACACTATCCATTTCTATTTCTCTACTTGGCTGCGCTTATGGCCGAAGTTCTTGGATGGATAACAAAGACGACATACAAGCTGAACGTTTTTAACGTCTTTGTTCTCACAATGAATCGCTGGTTTCGTATCGACGCAGCCGAGCAGGATCTCAAGTATAAACCAGTAATTTCGTTTGTGGAGGGGTGGAATGATACGATTGAGTGGTTCAGGTTGAAGTGGCTGCCCAAGTTTAAGGCACAAGACCACACTTCGATGGCCGGAATTTCTAAAGGGTCCCAACAAAAGATCAATATCCAGGCGCACAAGTCTGCGTAGCTCTTCACCTTTTTTTTCTCTAGCTTCGGTTTATCGTGCGTTCTGCCAATTATATATATGGCTGCCTTACTATTATTATTTTTACATTTCAGAAAAATAAAAGAGCTGAACACTTTTGTTTTCCACGCATTAACTGATGTTCGAAAACTGGACTTGATGTGACCTTTATGGACTCAATGTTACTTTGAAAGGGTAATAGTAATAATAGGCAAAGAGAGCCATGTTTATGCTTTGGCATTTAACGTGATGCTTTCGTTTATGTGTGCTTTTTTTTTTTGGTGAGAATTCGATTTCCGTACGACAACCCCCTCCCTTTCTCTTCCCCCATAACAAAAAAGAAGCCCCACAGTATGCACACCCGATATCGGGGATTAGTGAGAGAGGTCATGCTATCGACTTTTCGTTCACAGAAATGTTTTTTTCCCCTTTTGTCGGAACGTAGAGCTCCGCAAGTGGGTTGGAATACTATTAATGATGCCACATTCTTTTTGAGATACGATTGATTTTTTTGGTGCTTTTATCTCCTGTTATTTTTTTCTCTCCCCCTTTTTACCATCTTTTCGCTCTAGACTCAAAGAGGTAGCATACGTGCAGAACATGACCGCCTTGTTCCCATGGATCCCATCTTCAAATCTAGCGTACACGTTGTCACGAAGAGCAGTGAATAGGTTCAACCCCCAACTTCGGAATACATATCCATTGCCACTTCTTGATGGTCCTCTACCTAAAGAAATCCCACATTCCTCAGTGCTACATGGCGAGACACAGAAAAATGACCCTTTTGCTTACATGGAGGACCTATTTGACCGTGACACACAGCACCTCATTAAAAAGGAATCGCAGCACTTCTCAATGATCGACGCAAAGTTCGACTTCAAACACACCAAAGGGCGGCTATGGGCAGAGTTGGACGCTAAAGTGGTCATCACGAGCCGCGAGGGCGGGTTTGATAAGGGTGAGGAGAGGATTGGTGACTATGTTTACTTTACGCGGGTGGTGTCCGATTCCGATCCCAATTCCATCGGGTTTTACCGCAAAAAGTTTGGCGAGGTAGATCTTCTTGCCGAGGAGTTGATTAACCCTCTCCTCCTGCAGCAACATTTTGGTTACAAGGACTGCTCAGTCGGTGTGTGTCGTGTGTCCGAAGACGGGCGCTATCTTGCATACACGCTCTCTATTGAAGGAGGTGATCGATATATCTGCCACGTCCGTAGCATTGACAACACTAGCCTATTCCACGTCATTCGCGGAAACAACATTGTGAGTATTGAGTTTGGCTCTGGCAACTATTTCTTCTACACGGAGTCCAATGACTTGAACAGGCCGCACCGTGTGATGATGCAGGAGATACGGCCTGGCATCCTCGAGCCTCCAATAGAGATCCACCGCGATGATGATGAACAGTTCTTCGTGGATGTCCGCAAGACGAAAGACAACAAGTTCATCACTATCACGTCTGATTCAAAGGCTCAAGGGAACGCCTTGGTACTACCGGCGTCGTTTCCGGTCATCCCACACACCCTACGCGCCTTCTTCAGCGGGAATAAGCCCGTGGAAATAGCAGGGAAGCACGGGTGGAATTGGCTGGAGCACTATGATGGACATTTCGTCATGGTGACTTCGGACAAGGGCCCCAATTATCGCGTGGTGTACATCCGAGATGAAGTGGCGCTGAAATATGGTAGTGATGCGGAGTGGAAGGAACTCATCCCTCATCGGGACAATGTGCAGATCACCGACATTGACCTCTTCCGCAACCGCATCATTCTGTATGAGTCACACTTTTCCTTTGAAAGAATACAGCATATTCGCGTTGTCAACTGCGATGAAGGCCTCGACAAGACCGCCTTCACCCCGCGGAGTGAGGATGTAGTACTGCACTTTCCACCCTTGACTAACATCACACCGGGGCTGAACAAGAACTTTGACCAGGACTCGATGAGCTTCGTGTACAGCAGCATTGTTCAACCTAGCCGCGACTGCGTGTTCAATTTTAATTCTGACATTACGGCGGAGAAGGCACGACTGTGCGCCCCCGAGGCGATTTTCACACAGCGGCAAGCGGAGCAGTTCACTCCGTGGGATTACATGTGGCCATATAACATGTATCGTGACGTCTGCGTGTCCGAGGACGGCACGGAGGTGGAGATCACCATTTGTCACCGTCGCGACGCTTTTGTGCAGGAGGCGACGGACTTTGAGCCGCAGCCTAATACCCCGAAGCACTGCCTCATTTACGTCTACGGATCGTACGGCGAGGTGCCAAGCATGCATTTCCAGCTTGCGCCATACATGTGGATGTTGCGGAGGCGCTGGACGGTTGCCTTTGCACACGTACGCGGAGGTGGTGAGAAGCCCAACTGGGCTGAAAAGGGGAAGGGCGAGAACAAGATCAAGGCGGTCCAGGACTTCATCGCGTGCTGCGAGCACATGATCAAGATGGGCTACACCAAGCCGGAGTTGATGGTCGCCGCCGGGAATAGTGCAGGATGTGTGCCGATTGCGGCTGCCATGAACATGCGTGGGTGCGGGCTTTTTGGAAACGCCATTATGCGCGCTCCTTTCTTGGACATCATCAACACAATGGTGGACCCCGATCTGCCCCTTTCCCTGGCCGAGCAAGAAGACTGGGGTGACCCACTCAACAACAAGAGGGACCTCGAACTGCTGAAGCGGTACGATCCTTACTACAACATTAACGACCGCGTCACGTACCCGGGCATGATGATATCTACCTGCCTGGATGACGACCGTGTGCCAGCGTGGAATGCGCTCAAGTATGTGGCAAAGCTACGGCATCAGCGCATGCGCAAAGACGTCGATCCAGTCTCTCACCCGCTCATCCTTCGCCTGCGCCCCAATGGTGGCCACTACGTGTGGGGCGAGACGGATAATTTGTGTGAGGAAATCGCCTTTCTTTGCTCTCAGCTTGATCTTGAGGGTCCTGGCAAGGTGCTGAACGATATGGACGTGATGACACAGATGCACAACCTTACAACCACCGGTGCCATGGATCACGATGATCAGCAGAAGGTGTTCCTCAAGTGGGACAACTGGGAGCGGGAGCGCATAGATTACCATGTGAAGCTGCACAACTTTAGCTGGGAGCCTAACTTCCGAAAGATCAAGGCAGAGAAGGAGCCGTTCTTCTGGGTGCCAACGGACTCCGAGCTGGAGCAAAAGAAGGTGGATGAGATGTTCCGCGCGCGTGAGCGTGATACCCGTGAGGGTGCCCGCTCTGGCGCGAAGACTGGGAGCTATGGGAGGGCAGCAGGCCGTAACCTATACACGGATTCCGCGGATGCCGGTGACAGAGCCAAGCAGTAGTAGTGTGGTGCTTACTCACATTTGTTTTTCGTTTTTTTTTCCCTTCTATGCATAACCACTTAAATGCATCCATATCCCATTCATCCTCATAGTCCGAACTTTCATCCATTATCTGATGTACCTCGGCAATGTCGGTGATGCTACGGCGTGAGCAGTTAGCAGAGGGGAGGATAGGAAGAGAGGGAGGTGGGAGGAGAGCCCGGGGTGCTCTTCCATCATTTCTCTTCTCTGCGTGCCCCATCACAGTAGCAACAGTGCTCGTGGCGTATGTGTCACGGGAAAAGGGAGGTGTGCGCATATTGTGGAGAATGGTCACACTCACCAAGAGGCAAGCTTCTTCTAACAACAATAGTACCGACAACAACATGCACGTGCTTGTCCTCCTCTGCTCTCCACAATGGACAGGATAGCGACGGGGGAGGGGCATGTGCACGATCTCTGACAAAGCCAGTTCATTATTGATCATCCGTGGTCTCCTTGCATCACTCATCCCTGCTCTCTACGCTTCTGCATTGCTTTCTATTTGGGTGGTGGTGGTGAGGCTACAAGCTGGCAAGTGTGCAGGGTGAAGGACAACGGGCTTTTTTTTTTCGTCTTCTGTCCTCCTTCTGCAGATCCTGTCTCACTCAGCGACGCGCATACATATACACACACATACAAGCACATTAGATTCGCAGCGCTGTACGTCCCTGTGTACTCCTCCGTATATTGAGTTACCTGA
Source organism: Ecitophya simulans (assembly GCA_027574965.2). Taxonomy (NCBI): domain Eukaryota; kingdom Metazoa; phylum Arthropoda; class Insecta; order Coleoptera; family Staphylinidae; genus Ecitophya; species Ecitophya simulans. Next base: position 9,411 of record JAODGE020027086.1, read on the forward strand.
TACAGTTTTTAGATTGGTACAGTCCTCCTCACTTTTCCTTTTTTTTCTCTCCTCTCGCTTGCCAACCAAGCCAGCAAGCCATCATCGGCGAGGGTCCAAATGTCCGTGCTCGTCACCCTTCACAATGTGGTCAGCATTCCTCCTGCGGCTTGTCAGGGAGGCAGGATCTTCCGGGTGGAGGTGCGCGCCGGCTCCGCTTCCGCGTCTGTGGTAGGAACCTTTTCCTCGGCTGACGCTGTGGAATCTTCACCGGGATTCTTTGAGGTACGTCTAGATGAAAGCAGCCGCGGCACTGGGGCTCCTAGTGGAGTGTGGTTGTGTGGCGCGCTCCTGGAGGCGACGGTCACGGTTTGGGAGGCAGCGGCTGATCCTTCGGCCCCGACTTCCTCCCCTTCCGTCCCCGCTGAGAGCGGCCGAGTGGTGGCGACATCCGCACCGTTGTCGATCGATGTTGCGGATCTTATTGAAAACCGGAAGCTCATCACTGTAGTCACCGGGACTGAGTTTGGGCAGGTTGGGGTGTCGTTCACGGTGGACCCAGCAGACTTGGCCGGATATCGTAGCCGACTGGAGGCCTTCTTAAAGCGGTACAACCCTCAGGGGATGCACCTCATTGACAGCGTTGTCGAGGTGGTGCCGGAGCTTGACACCTTCACGAAGCTCTACAAGAAATACAAGCTTCAGGACTACGGGAGACGGCTGCGCGAGTTCCTCACTGTGTATGGGCCGGAGTACATACCAGATGTTCCCTCCTTGCTCGAGCAGTGGGAGGGGAGAGAGGAGGCACTGATGAGAAACTTGATCCTCGATAACGGTCCGGAGCCGCGCGACATTGACGTGGATCAGCGCGTGGATGCCTTCCTCGCGACACACCAGTTGAGGAAAGGCCATCCTGCAGTCATCAGCGTACTCGCGGCATACCGCAAAAACGGCGATGGCGCCGCTCTCTTCGCCAAGCTGACCTCTCGCTTCGGCCCGGAGCCGGACCCCAGGACGTATCTGTTCCCCGCGCCTCAGTATCCCCCACCTCGTGAAGTGCCCACGTCATCACCGCAGCCAGCGAGCCACCGCGCACCGACAGAAGGGGATCAGCTGCATCTTGGTCAGCCATCGCGGCCACCTCCACCACGGCCATCATCATCCTTGGCAGCGGCATCAGAGTCAGCGGCCGAGCAGGACATCCACGACTATGTGAAGGCCGATGAGCGTGGTGGTGGTGGTGGCCCAGCAGCAGCAGCGATGCGGCAGAGCGAGACGAGACGGTCAGTGACCACCACCGGTGCCATCACGCACAGTACATCGGAGGGGTACTACGACGACCAGCTGTTCACTAGCGGCGCGCAGCCACCTGTTGGCGCCCCTGTCCCTGCACCACAGCGCCAGCAGCTCACACAGACACCACGCAGCAAGGAGGCGCTGTGGCCACAGTTGTGCGCATCCCTCCCTGCGCGTGCTGGCCTGCACGTGTGGCGGCGCGAGTGTGATCTCTTCTACGGCACCCCCGAGGAGTTCCGGCAGCAGGTGGCAGCGCTGGGGATAGTTGGAAGCCACGAGGAGCAGGAGGGACTTGTCGCAGAGCGAGAGAGACGCGTAGGACAGGCACTGACGGAGGAGCACCTGCGCCCCGAGGACACACGCTACGACGCAGCAGTGGCAGAGGCGGCGGCATTGGCCGGTCTACACTCCCTGCACCTTCAGGTGATCGGTGTCACCGCCTTCTTCCACCGCGAGCACTACGCTGGCTTCTCCACTTGCCTCGAGTCTGCGCACGAGGCCAGAACGCAGCGGGCTGTGCTGGTCGGGGAGCGTAGTGCTCTCATGGAGGCCGTCCGCTATGGGCGCTACTCCTTCTCTCCTATGGCGGTGTCCTCCTCCAGCACGGATTCCGCCGCCGCGCCCCCATGCGCGGTCTTTCTATCGGAGCCGTTTCGCCACTGCCACACGCGCCGCCCCGCCTGTATGCTCGTCTGCGAGGTGGTGACTGGGCGTGCGTGCACGAAGGGCGGCAGCGGTAGCAGCGCCTCCACCGCCACTGCTCCGCAGGAGGCCGCCCCACACTTTCTTTCTCACTACGACAGCTGCACTTTTGTGGATCGCTCCGGCGGCCCTGCGCTGGCGGTGTATCGACCCCAGCAGGTGCTGCCCCGCCTGCTGGTGCAGTGCACGGTCGACCCCACGCTGATGGCGTGCCCTTCACACCCCGAGCGGGCGGCGGAGTACTACGTCGTGGAGTCCCACGCCTTCGCCTGCAGTCACTGCGTTGTGCTTGGGGCCTTCAAGGGGAAGGAGGCAGTCACGCTGGAGGCGGCTGCGATACAGGCGCGCTCAAGGCTCGCCGAGATCCAGCGCACCGCGGAGGCCCTTGGGGAAAGTCTCGGGGCCTTTGATCAGCAGCTGCGCCACGAACAGGAACTGATACCCACTGCCCCGCGGAGGATGACGGCGGTGCGCGAGGTGGAGCGGCTGCGCAGGGAGGTGGAGCAGCGGATCCACGCGATTATGGAACAGGTGGACCGGGCCGACGCGGAGCAGCTGGCGCGGATAGAGGCGGACAAGGCGGAGGTGGAGGCGACGCGCACTGGTGTGGCGGACTTGGTCGGCTCCATTGCCGCCGCCGCGAGCGGAAGCTCCACCGCTGCTCAGGCAGTGACAGAGCTCCAGCGGGTTCATCAGGGGCGGCGTCTGGAGCAGCTGCTAGCTCGCGCCCGCGATCGCCTCCCCACAGCGGCGCTGGAGAAGGTTCTGCCCCTGGAGGATGTGGCCCCAAGGTCGCCACGCCGCCAGGCCAGCGCCACGTCCCCGCGCAATGCCCGGATGGGACTGAATGAGAGCCGCTTCGACCGCGCCTCGGGCGAGTCTGGCACACCAGCGCACGCGGTGGGACCGCAGCGGTTCTTGCAGCCGCAGCGCCGTGTGCATCTTTCCACCTCTCCGCAGTCGCGTGGCAGCGGTGTTGGCCACCTCCGGGCCGGCGGCGAGCCAGAGGGTGATGACACAGATGAACTATACGCCAAATATGTGGCAGCCATGTCATCGTCGGTGAAGGCGACTAAGGATCGCGCGCGCTCCCCTGTGACAGACTCCCCACCTCCTGCAGGTGCCGGCGAGTATGAATTGCGTGGGAGGACGCGGGGCCCTCACTCACCCTCAGCCGCTTCGACCTCCGCCACGGGGTACACGGAGGGCGTAGGCGATGACACTGGCCCAGAGCAGGTGGCAAAGCAGTGGCTGACTCATGGCTGGGCGTTGATCCGGGACGGCGACCTGGATGGGGCTCGGGCCGCGTGGGAGAGAGTGTACGGAGCCTTTGAGGGCATGCCACTTCACACCGTTGCTCAGGACATCCTCAGCGCCAAGGCGCGCGCCTACATTGCGGAAGCGATCGAGAAGGACTATCCAGGGGCGGCGCGGTGGTACACGAGGTGCCTGCAGCTCGACCCTGAGGATTGCATGACCGCCTACAACTATGGGGTCCTGCTGGAGGCGCTGCTTGGCAGACCAGAGGACGCCCTGGCGCTGTATGACAGGGCCGCTGACCTCGGGGATGCTGTGGCCGCGCGGCGCGCTAAGCAGCTGCGCGATAGGTTGCACGAGTAGAAATCAAGGGCGGAATCTCCTCAGCGTATTTGTGTTTGTCTTGTCCCCTGTAGAGTGTTGTACTCCTATAAATAAAAGAAGTAATGGCGAGGCCCCATGACGTATAGCAGGCTGGAGGTGTGCGCAGGTTTATCTCTGCGTGTCTGTGCCAAGCAGCGGCTGCAATTGTTCATGCTGGTGTTGGCATGCGTACTGACGTGCGAGTATTCCCACTTCCGTGCCTCTCTCTCTACCTTCCTCATACACACTCAGCTCAAGGTGGACAGAAGAAGTCAAAGAGTCCCTCCCTTCCTCTTCATCTCATAGTGCATATATACACCTGACGACCAGTGCAGCGCATTTCTCTTGTACAGCCCCGTAGACCCTTTCCTATTACTGTTACTCTACTCTCAGCGCACGGTGCTGATTACGTGCACTGCTTCACTGCTACTGGGACAGATCGACTAAGCTACCTTATTGTGCGCTTATCTTTCGGTTTCTTCTTTATCAATCTTGTGGTCTCACCATTCTTGCGCTCCCTATTCGCTGTACTGAGTGCGTGCCTGAATGAACAGGAGACTGGAGAGAACCCCATCTGCACGTGCGCCTCAGTCCTCACAGCTGGTTGTGAGGGAGCAACTGCCGGTTAATTTAGAGCAGCGCTTGTTTCTCTCCGAGTTGCTTGCCCAGCCGTACTTGCACACGGCCAGGCCGAGGCCGCTTGTTCCTGCACCCTCCAATGCTGTTGCGGCGAATGTGGTGCCCGCCAAGGCACCCTTCACCCCGTCGGTGGATAGACTGGGCGAGCTCTCTCTCGAGCGAACCGTGGAGGAGGAGCCTTCTCACGCACGTGCGGATCCGAGCCCGATCCCTACCACCTCCGATATCATCAACGTAGATGCCAGTAGCAGCGATGAGTGGCACAGCGTGCACAGTCGCGGCCACGCGACGCAACACTCGTTCGGCCGAGACGGCAGCCGACAGACGGCGGAGTATTACGACTCAGCGAAACTTACCATGCGTCGCAGGGGCACCACGCCACCACCGCTCCCCCCAGCCGCGTCCGCGTGGGCTCGGTCGGCGCGGACGGTTGACGTGGATCTGTGCGAGAGCGGTAGGGGGAGCCCTACTACACAGGACGATGCGCAAAGTCGGCGGCCTTACTCCCGAAGAAATGACTATATGGTGGTCGATGAGGGGCCGGCACGGGCGGCAAGTAAGCAGACGTGCTCCGAGGAGGGGTCTCACAGGCGCGAGCAGCATCGCGAACAACATCGAGACAGCGAGGATGTGTGGGGAGCACGAGGGTGGCGCGTGTCGCCACCGAACCTCAATCACGCACAGGCGTACAGTAGCGGTACACAGAGTAGCAGCAGCGGAGTGGTTGTTAGCACCCCACGGACCAACCATCGGCATTCCCGGAGTGGCACTCCTGTCAGTGCCAGCGGCGCAGGGCTGCACTGGGAGCAGGGCTCAGATACCCTGGCTAGTGGTAGCGGCGCGGGCCTCCATCGTGACCACCAAGCCGCTCGGCCCCGCTACGGGGTGATCGAGGAAGTGGCACTGAGCACGTGCCGAAGCGGGTCTGACGGCAGTGCCAGTCCCAGCGGCGAGAGCAGCAGGCCAAAGCTACTGCGCGTTGCCATTTCCGAGCCGCCTCGTCCGACGCTGGTGGGCTGCTACACGGCCCAGCTGGCTGGCCGGCGTGGGGAGACGGCACCAGGCCCTCGAGGGGTTGTGGCGCGATCGCCGACACTCGTGTCCGCATGGACGAGGGAGGACTCCTCTGTGGACCAGGTTAATCAGGTTCCTCGGCAGGCAGCTGGGGGGCACCAGGGATCTTCACACCAGCTTCCCCAGCAGTCGGCGTCCACAGCGCGAGCAGTGGAGCAGCCACGGCTCACACGCACTGAGACGCTCTGCTTTGTTGAAAGTGCTCAACTGCCAGCGCTGGACTACAGCAATGATTGGGATGCTCGGCACTATCATCTACCGCCGTCCTCTTATCTGCCGGCGTTTTACCAGCGTCCTCCGTCGATTCGCTGCCAGAGAGTCGGCCACCATTATCAACAGCCGCTTGCCCTGCACGAGCAGCCGCGCTACTCCGCGGTGGTGGATGGGGCAGTGACGAGGGAGTCGGCTCGGAGGCTACTGAGCTCATCGGCTGATCCTCTCGACGGTTCTGGCCGTAGCGGCAGCGGCAGCGTGGAGCGAGCGCACGAGCGACTTGTTCTGGAGCTGTGCCAAACCTTGAGACCTTACGCGAAGGATCTTCTGCTCACGTTGATACTCCTGGCTGAGGAGGAGGAGGGGGCACGCGGCGGCAAGGTCAGCGTCCTCCCGCTGTCCACGTGCACAGAGGCGGCGAACATGGTCTTGCAGAAGCAGCAGGTCCAGAGCATCAGGGCAACACGGTCTCTCTGCTCCCGCATCTTGCAGGTGGAGGATATTCAGAAGGGTGACGGTGAGCCTGCGGTCGAGTATGCCACGTTTGTGTCGCGGATCTTGGAGGTGGCAGCGGCAGGGGGCCCCCACTGCGCGCTTTCTCGTATGTCTGGTGTATAGTATATGTCTACTTTATTCTGTTGTTGCTCCTTTGAGAACATGCCCTATGTGGGAGCTCTGGCTTTTGCTGGAATCCCTAGCGGTGCCTTTCGTTTTCGCATCACTCGACAGTAGCAGCAGCAGTGTCTTCAATGAGGGTAAGACGTGGTCTCTTGCTGATCCTCTAGTTTGTGCTCAATGATGGGTGCGCGCGTGTGTGCCTGTACTCGTGTGTTGGGACTACAATCAGTTCAATATGACTATCTATCACTTCCCTCTTCTCTTGACGCTAGAAAAACGTACTGAAGTTTGGAGGGCCCTCCATTCGAGAGTCGAACTGTTGTAGCTTCCCCCTGCTCCTGCGTGTTTTTGTGTGTGTGTGTTGGTGCCCAGTTCTACACGAAGAGCCTGGTTCCATCTTTCCTACGTACAGGCACACGTCCGCTAGCAGCAGTGATGGTTCTGCACGTCTACCATGCGAGCATTGGGGACAAGGAGTTCCAGTTTTCTGCTGACATCAACAAGCTGAGCCAGGAAACCTATGAGGTGGACATCAGCAAAACCATTGAGGAGGTAAGCCACTCCATGCTGGAGAACCTCTCCGGCGAGGATGCCCTGTGCTGCTCCTGCAAGCGCGAGCCCGCTGTGCGTCTCATACACCACACCATGCTGTTTGATCAAACCTTCCCACCCCGCGTGGAGGATCTTCCGCAGCCCGTGTGCACTTCTGTAGACTGCGAGGCTGTCGCCAAAGCGAACTACATGATGGATATGGAGGACGCCTCGGCGGCCCAGGGGCAGCCCAGCCCCAACGGCTGCTTCAAGTGCAGCAAGACTCAGGCGCAGCTCGGGAAGGTGCTGCAGCGCTGCAGCCGGTGCAAGGTTGCCAAGTACTGCAGCCCAGAGTGCCAGAGAGGCGACTGGGGTGTTCATAAGCGCGTGTGCACTCCTGCTTCATAACTTTCATTGTGTGGCACTACTCCTCCTGTGCTTGCATGTGTGCGCATTAACGCTCTGCCGCACTAAGTTAAAATCATATCCATACACCCATTCATGAGCTACTACAAGGCCATGCAAATTGACCGTCAGAGGAAGGATCTAGACGCCTTCCACTCCCCTCTTTCATACAAATGCACACACACTCACCTCCCACCGCACGTCCTGCCTGGCTCTCTTTCCTCCTCCTCTTTGAGCTCTGGCCCCCACAAGTAACGTGTAAGTGCTATTGCGCCAGTCTTGTTACATGCGCACCACGCGTCACCTACTCGCCAGCGTCAGGAACACCCTCAGTAAGGCCACCAGAGAAGGCACCCGCCGCGCAGTCGGACCGAACACCACGGGCGGCAGCCGCGGGACGCTACTGCAGGGCACCGCCGCCACCGTCATGGAGTCGGAGGGTCTGCTAGCGGACGCGCAGGGGCGGAGCGTCCATCGCGGTGACAGTGCCCCGTACTCGAGTCAGCGTGTGGCGGACATAACGCATGGGGACCAGAGTGGCCCCGCCCCGCCACGGCCGCACCAGTCAGCCTTTTACTGTGTGGTGGTTGGGAGGCAGCGCGGCATCTACTCGACGTGGGCGCAGTGCTCAGAGCAGGTGAACGGGTACAGCGGAGGGGTTTTTAAGAGGTTTGGCACGATCGAGGAGGCGCGGGCGCACTTGCGGGCACACCCAATGGCATCTTCCTCTGAGGCGCCGGAGGTCGGACCCATCCCTCCGCTTCCATCGCAGAAGCGACCAAGGTCTGAATTAGATGGTGACCTCTCAGCAAGTGGCCCCCGCCGTGGGCAGAGAGAGGATAATGTGACGGGATCAGTCAGAGCGGAGAAACCGCTCGATGTGGATTGCTCAGTCCCTGTGTCCTCACAGCTGGCGGGCCCTGGCCATGTGCAGGAGGTGTACGTGGATGGCGCCTGCAGCAGCAACGGGAGGGCGAAGGTGGCCGCCGCTGGCTATGGTGGGTTCTACGGCCACGCGGATGCACGCAACTTCTCTCTTCCACTTTCACGAGAGGAGGCGCAGACCAACAATCGCGCAGAGTTGAGGGCCACCATCCACGCCCTCCGTCAAGGCCTCAGTGACGCTGGGGCTCCAATGGGGACGAGCGCCGCGGACTACGTGCCTACCGCCGCGGATATACAGCGCAATCTCTGCAGGCTGCGCATCTACACGGACAGCCGCTACGTGCTAGATGGCCTGACCAAGTACTCCAAGAAATGGGTCTCGAACGGGTTCAAAACCACCAATAACGAACCCGTGCGCAACCAAGATCTATGGGTGTACTTGCTGGAGCTCAGGGACACGTACAATAACATCTGCGCCAGGCAGTGCGGTGACAACCGCGTTTACACCGCCAAGAGCACACACAATGATGGCACTGAGGGGGTTGAGCTGCGTCACGTGCGTGGGCACTCCGGGAACATCGGGAACGAAATGGCGGACAAACTCGCTGTTGAGGGTATCCGGAAGACGCAGTGACTCCAATGGTGCGTGCTTCTGCGACTGTGTGTGCCTTCTCATTGTTACGTTGCACAATAGCATTACTTTACTACAAGCAAAAAGAAGGGACGTACGCATACGTCTCTTTCAGTCAACTATGTGACGCCCGCCCTCCCTCTCTATCCAAGGAACTAATGCTCTCCCACCATATGCCGATGCACTTCTCTCACCACACACCTTTTCCTATCCAGGGCACAAAGCTGCGGACAGTAGAGCACACACACACACATACGTACATACTTTTTTAAATAGAAAAAGAGAGGTAAAAAACAAAAGGTGATCGGGGACGAGCACATGTGGGTTATATTCTTTGATGGTGTGCCAAGCTTTTGGCTCGTCGGGGGCGAGGTGTATCGTGTGGGCAAGAAGAAATGCCACATCACAATTCAAGACGACCGGAGCATCAGCCGAACCCATCTCACCATTGAAGTTGGACTGCCCCCACTGCGACACATCGTGCCTCACTCTAGCAGCGGCGATGGGGCGGACCCCTTAGAGGGCTTGGACGTCGTTCCCATCACACTCGTCGACTCCTCAACGTACGGCACCTGCGTAACACCACTCGGCGACGGCGGCGGTGTCACCGCGAGTCTGGACGACGGGAGGGAGGAAACAGCATCGGAGGTGCCTATTGGCATTCTTGGACTCCAGTACACGCGCCAGCGCAACAGTGACTCGGCTGCCTCCAGGGTGTCCCAAGACAGTGGCCCGGCTGGAAGCGGTTCCCACGCGACGACAAAGGTGAATCTCACGAGAGACACAGCGTTCCGTGTTCCTCCCGGCGCTCCAGAATGGCGGGAGTTCTCCGTTGTTCTGGGGAACCACAACGCAACGCTGCGGTTCTTGTGGGTTGGTATTACCGCGGTGGTGGAGGACATCGACGCAGATCAGCACACGAAACTGGAGCATGCGCTGAGCCGCTGCGGCGTGTGCCTGCTGACCCCAAGCACCTCACTGGCAGAGCCCCCCATAGTTGCTTCCTCCTCCCCCACGACCGCCACGTCCCTCTCTATCTCTGCAGATGCTCCACCACCCGGCACCGTCAGTGCTCAGGCTGCGTGCTATCGGCGCGCGGACTTCCTGGTGACCTCACGCCTGGAGCCCTCCGCGGCTGTGGTGGCGATGCTCTGCCGCGCTGCACCAATTGTATTGCCCTCCTTCTTCGCGGCGGTCCGGGACAGGGCGACGCCGCAGGTGCCCCTGCCCGACCCGCGACTCTACCGGCCACCCGTCACCGACTTCTGGCGGGAACTCATCCTCCGCAGCGGTGGGGAGGGCGACCGGGCGAGTGGGGCCTCTGAGGCGGCAGGGGTGGTGGAGGCGCTGATGCAGCCGCAGCCGCAGCGCCGGCGACTGTTTGCCGGCATCACCTTCGTGGTCTTCCAGTCTACCTTGTACGAGGAGGTGGCGCAGTACGTGGGGTGCGCGCAGGGCCGCGTGGTGTGGGACGGCACGCTCGCGGGCATTGTGAACCGGCGGGCGAGGGCAGCGCTGCTCCCACCCTTCCTCGCACGCCACCAGCGTCATGTGGTGCTGTACAATCAAACCGAGCGGATGCCCTTCCGCGATTGCCTCGGCACACTGAGGGGCGTTCTGCGGCTCTGTTGCGTGGAGTATGGCGAGCTGATTCAGGCTATTACCACGGCGAAGCGGCTGCCATTGTCAGAGTTCCCCAGCAGCGCGGTGCTGAGTGAGGAGGCGCTGGAGGGCGTGGGTGCTGGCGGCCTTGCTGCCGGCGCAGCGCTCAGCGGCCGGCCAACTGATCCTCACCCGATGTTCCCCGATCTGACGAGAGGGGTTGCTGCCGCTACTACCACTGCTCAGGTCAGCGCTGAGGGAATGCTGGGGACTGGAGACGGTGGCGATGGCGCAGCGCGGCATGTGGACATGGACGGGTGGGTGACGCGTGGGGTGCAGTTGCCAGTGGATGGCGGTAGCACCGCCTCAGGTCGAAAACGGGGCCGCCGGGACAGCCTTGGCGGCGACACGGCACCTCCACCACCGCGGGCGCTGCCGGCGTACCCCTGCTTTCAGCCCTATCATAACTCCGGCAGCGTGGAGCCCACCACCACCACCACCGCGCGGGGCTTCGTGAAGCAGCGCCTCGCCCCTGCGGAGCCCCTCGTGGAGCTGGAGCCGCCATATGCCACCATGGCTGCCGGACTGCTGACGTCACGTGTGCCAGACGTGGATGCGGAGGGCATCATCCCTGAGGGCGCTGTGATGGGTGGCGGCGGTGCGCGTCTCTCTGGCTCTGGCCCTGGTGCGGACCCGGGCGTGACATTCGGGGCCGGGGTGGCTCATGTCGTGGCCGCTTTCAACACCTTCGACACTGCGGCCTACAACGCTGCCAATAAGCGGGGCGGAACCACGGCCCGCAAAGGGAGGGCCGCAGGGGGGAGAAGAACCATTCCTAGCGCTCCTAGCTCCACTGCTGCAGCCGCCCCACCACCGGAAGTGGGTGGGGCGAGCGCGTTACGGCAGCTGGACACCAATAACGAGACTGTGGAGGACGGCGGGCCTGTTGGAGGTGGCGCCTTCAACATATTCGATATTGAGGGCATTTTTTAACATCACAGACCCCCCCAACCGCGTGCGCGCTGATCACATCTCACTGCTGGATGCAGTGACATAGAGTGCATACACACATACAATCCTTCAAGTATTCCTAGTAATGTGTGTCGGCCGCTGCGTGCGCTCTCGCATTTGTTTTCACCATTTCACACACACATATATATACACGCATTGAGCTGGTGTGCACACCCCCTCCTCTCCCTTCAACTCCCTTCCGCGAACCCCAAACACATCTCATCCTCTATTCTCGCTCTGCAAAAAAACACCCCACCCAATCCACCAAGCACGCCGGTAACACTAGTATATATACATTAGAGCACCCACCTTACTCCCTCTTCCTCATCACACACAGACACAGAGACCGCTACGGTCACCCACCTATCACAACTCTCCCCCAACAAAGAACATAAAAACGAGAGGGAAAGAGCGTGGTACCAGCACAGCACCGCCTCAAATGGACGCATCGTATAGAGAGCCCCTGAGCACCGCTGCCCCAATTGGCTATGCAGTGCTCAGTGTGCCCCCAAAGGCGGAGATGCGGCGGAAGGGCTACGACCCCCAGCACATTGCCTTCAACGGCCTCGAGGCTCACCCGCTCGCCACGTGGAAGACCTTCGGCCTCCCCGCCGGCTCCACGTACAAGGACGCTGTCACGGCTCTGCAGGGTGCTAACAGCAAACCCTGGGGTCTCGTGAAGGCCCGTATCCAGTTTTCTGACGGAAGCATGGAGATGTACGAGCGCACTAACCCAAGTGTGCCGAGCAGCTTTGCCAACATCAAGACGTATGACCCCAACGACGTCTTTCGCACCGAGACTATGGGCCGCTCAGCGGTGAACAAGGCGAAGCTGGAGCCTCGCCTGAAGCCGCTGGTGGATGAGCGCGGCCACTACACTGGAGGCAAGACATTACCCCGCTCCTTCGCTCCCGAGAACCTCTACAAGAACTGCCCCCCGCCCGTGCACTCTCAGGCCGGCTACGATTTCACCCCGATCAGCCATAGCTCCTTTCTGGTGAAGCCGCACGACCACCCTGAGGGTGTGCGCGACGTTCAGAGTAACTTCATGCACAGCAGCACCGACTACCGCCCCCGCTCGTACCTGCGTGGGCCCGCACAGAGCCGTCACTGCCACTGCGCAGAGGTGTACCAGGTGGGTGATTACACTATGGACCTCGCCAGGCAAACCGACGTCGTCAACCATCGCAACCGCACAACTGTGAAGGAGTTCACGGCATCGGGGACGTGCAAGGCCAACTCGACCATTGTCGGCCGTCGCCATGCTCAGGAGCCGGCCTTCGCGGGGAGTAGCGCCGGCGTGGGTGGCACGAGCGCTGATATGGTAGTGGGGGACGAGACAGTGCTGTAAGACTAGACTGACTATGTGTGTCTTCATACTCCTCAAAAACAACAACAACAACGAAACGTGCGCTATTTTTGTGGTGGTGGTGGGAATCGGCGAATCGCCCGTGCGGCACACAGCCGACTACGCTGGGGAGGTCCCAGCGGTGGCATATATATATATATATGTCTGTGTAGTCGGCAGCATGTGAAAACGGCGAAACCCCGGAGCAGTCACGATCAACAAGGGAGCAAGGAGAGGAAGGATATGGAGAGGATGGGGGATGGGGCGCGACTGCGGTGAAAGAGGGTTGCGTGACAAATGAAAAAGGATGGAGTCATCACAAAGCCAAATGTAAGTATCTTCAGCGGCTGAGCAGTCCGCATTGCGACTACGGTGTGCCTCTCCTTCCTTTGCGCCCCCCCTCCCTGCATTTCACTTACGTGTATTGGCCCTCTTTTAAATAGTTCTTTGAAACAGTCATGTACATGCACATGCATACTTGTGTGCTCCCACACACTCGTGTGCAGCGAATCTTAGATGTTATATATACATGCATGAAACCCGCCCCCATCACACACGCACACACAGAAGAAAACACCACCAATACCGCCAGTGTGTTCAACCACCCAGCTGCGCCGCCAATTTGCTCTAAACTGCGCTGGCAGCGATGGCCCCCGATGCACGACTTCTCCTTCCTCTTATATCACTCTTCAACAACACAAACCGGGGCTTCTTCCCACTCTTCCCACACACACACACAAAACACACACCCTCATACACTGGTGTCCCTGTCGTGCTGCAGTTCGTTATCAGATCACTTAGTGTTTTGAAAGAGAGAAAAAAGAACATAACAAAAGAGAAATAGAGCATTTTGCTCTTTCAACTTAGTCACTCTCGTTACTATCCGCGTGAATCGTTTGCTCTTCTCAGCAGGGTAGAGGATACACGCACACACACACTCTACTCAAATAATAAGGGGGGAAAAGAAGTGGTGGTTCGCTGCCCCCATCCCCACATACGCGCTGCGAGCCCTGCTTGTTGCGCCTGTTGTGGTCCGGGATAGGTCCCTCCCCCTCCTCTCTCTCCATCCCGAGTTGTGCTGTGTTGTTTTTATTATTATATAGTTACTGTTTCAGTCCTTCACAGACTTGCGTACTACGGCATTCAGCAGCGTACTGCTAACGCAAGATACGTCCTGCGACGCCAGTAGTGTGAGAACTTTGTTGCCGCCGAGAGGGGAGGGGGGAGCAGCAAAACACTCATAAAACGCACACAAATACACAGTACTCACAAGCACGCCCCCACTACACATTACACTACAAAAGATTAAAGTAAAAGGAGGAATCAAGGAACGTTGGAGAGTGTAAAAAGGATATTATTCACAGAGAGGTACTCTGTTTTCATTTGCGTGTATATTTCTCCGCCACTCCTTTTATCATCTTGTTTTTCTAACTTTCTATCCTCAATTCATCAATTCATCAATCAATCAATCTAAATATATTTAGATTGATTGATTGAGCCGTTAGCTTTTTTTTCTTCTTGTACAGCTACGTGTGTGCATAGAGCGCACCTACACGTTGGTACCCCCCCTTTCCTCCTTTCACCCTTCCATCCTCCGACCAACACACTAGCGCGAGTGTGTGTGTGGGGTGTACATTACGGGCGCGCTGCTTGTGTCTTACTGACGTTAGTTTTTAGTTCGTGTACCTCTCCTCTCTTTCCATTCCCTTTGTCAGGTAGTTTGTACGTGTGAGTTGTACGGTCGTCTGCTTTTTTATTATTATTGCAACTTTATTACTGATTTTCAGTCCTGTGGTGGAGAATCCAGTGATAAGGGACGCCTCAGTGAGCGTGTACGTGCGTGTTGTTGCTGTTACTATTGCCGTGCGGAGTATCGAGCGAAAGCCGTCAGACAAAGTCAGCAGAAAGGGCAGTGAAAAATCAATAGCGGGGGTGCGCTAGAGAGGACTCAGAAGAGGCGGAAGAAGAGATCACACAGCTGTAACAATAGGGAATCGGAAAGATGGGTGTTCCCAAGTTCTTTAGGTGGTGTGCGGAGAGGTATCCGTGCGTAATATCGCCCTTCAAGGACTCCCCGCCACCAGTAGACAACCTATACCTCGACATGAATGGGATCATTCACAATTGTACTCACCCCAATGACATCGATGCCACGCGACGATCTCCGACTGAGAAGGAGATGATTCAGGGGATGTTCACGTACCTCGAGAAGCTCTTCAACGCTATCCAGCCCCGCAAGCACTTCCTGCTCGCAGTGGATGGCGTAGCGCCGCGTGCCAAGATGAACCAGCAGCGTCAGCGCCGCTACCGCTCCGCGTATGAGATGATGGTAGCCCGCGAGGAGGCGCTCACACTTGGCGAGGAGGTTCCCGATGAGAAGGATGTCTTTGACAGTAACTGCATTACCCCCGGCACCCCCTTCATGGTGCGCGTCAGCCAGGAGTTCCAGTACTTCATCACCATGAAGCTCGCCACCGATGCCGCGTGGCAGAACTGCAAGGTTATCTTTTCCGGCCACGACTGCCCCGGGGAGGGGGAGCACAAGATTGTTGACTTCATCCGCCGGCGCAAGATGCAGCCGGGGTACGACCCCAACGAGACGCACTGCATGTATGGCCTGGATGCTGATCTCGTGATGCTGGCCTTGGCCACACATGAGCCGCACTTTGTGCTGCTGCGCGAGGTGGTGAACTTCGGTCCCTCGTCGCGCAAGGAGCGCATGAAGCAGGAGGAGGACGAAGCCAAGGGGTTCGTCATGGACAAGGCCTTCCACAAGGCAGATGAGTTTGTGCTTCTCCACATTGGGGTTCTGCGGGACTATCTAGAGATGGATGTTCGCAACCGCCTGCAGTCCAGTGGGTGCACGCCCACCTTTGACCTGGAGCGCGTGGTCGACGACTTCGTCTTCATGTGCTACTTCATCGGTAACGATTTCCTCCCCTCCATCCCGACGATTGGCATCAACGACGGCAGCATGCTCACGATGCTCCAGCTCTACGTGGACTACATCCTCAGCAAGGGTCTCTTCCTCACCAAGCAGGGCACCATTGACTGGCGCGCGACGGAGCTGTGGCTCGGCAAGCTAGGCGAGCTCGAGTTCGAGACGATCCGGACGCGGCAGCAGGAGGAAGCGGACTTCCAGCGCATGCGGGCGCGCCGCGACCCCTCACACGAGGTGCCGACGGCCGAGATGCCGTACACCTCCATCGGCGAGTACAAGGAGCGGCATTATGGCATCAAGCACGAGTTCAAGGGGGGCTGGAGCCCCAACAGTGACGACATGCAGGCGCTGAGGCTTCACTACATTGAGGGCTTGACGTGGGTGATGGGGTACTACTATCAGGGCGTCCCTTCCTGGAAGTGGTACTTTCCTCACTACTACGCGCCAATGGCGAGCGACCTCGTGAACCTGCCCGCCATTGCAGCGAAGGTGCACTTCGACCTCGCCAGCCCCTTCATGCCACACCAGCAGTTGCTGTCGGTGCTCCCGCCCATGTCTTACCGCTCCATCCCTAAGGCCTACTGGCCTCTTCTGAAGAGCAAGTCGAGCCCACTGATGAAATACTTCCCCGATCACATCCAGATCGATCGCGAGGGCACGAGGGCGCCGTGGGAGGGCATCGTACTCATCCCATTCATCGAGGAGGACGTCCTCCTCGCGGCCTACAACTCTGTCCAGGCGAATGTCTTGGAGGAGGACCGCATCAACAACCGTCTTGGCCCTTCGCTGCTCTTCTCGTTCGACAGCAAGTCACAGCCCTACACACTCCAGGACAGCATGTTCGGCGACCTCAAGAACGTGACGGTGGCCAAGACGGCCTTCAAGTTCCCGGAGTGTGACCTCTTTGTACCGGCGCTGTGCCCTGGCGTGCTCATTCATGGCAACCAGCTGGAGGGCTTTGCCTCTTTCCAGTCCAAGCGCCCGCTGCTCACCCCCTCCTACGAGGTCGGCGCCGTCTCCATCTTTGGCATGGACTCTCGCAAGGAGAGCATGATCCTGAATCTTCAGAACTTTTCACAGGCCAAGAGCGCAGGGCAGGCCGCGGTGCTGGTGGGGAAGGAGGTGCTGGTTGGCTTCCCACATTACAAGCGTGCGCGTGTGTCGTCAGTGAGTGACGCCCACTTCGCCCTGAAGGCGACGTATACCACCGACGGTGCCTTCTGTGGCACCGAGAAGTCCGAGAAGAACCGCGACGAGACGACGGCCTTTTTGAAGGAGGTGGAGACCCACAAGAAGTACATGAAGGCAAAACTCGGCGTCAACGTGGAGAACATTAACATTCTTGTCTACGTACACCGCTTTGCCGGGATGAAGGTGTCCCGCAAGGCCCGCATTGTGCGCCAGTTCACAAGCACCGAGACCTGCTACCCGATGGAGCTGATCTGCATGCTCGAGGACATCAAGATGCGCGAGGATGCCCGCTACACGGAGCGCGACCGCGACGATATGGAACTGGTTGGCGGCACCCGCTGCGTGTTCATTGGACCAGAGCCGAAGAACAAGAAGGGCACCATTCCCGTGTACGGCAGCAATGGCTATGTCGTGTCTTCGGATCACAACAACTTCACGGTGTGCCTGAAGGTGCTTCAGGAGGTGCAGAAGCTTCCCCCGCAGCTCATAAGCTATGCAAATCAGAGCAACTGGGTCGCGATGCACGAGGCTGCGAGCGAGCTTGGCATCAAGTCTCGGACATTCACCACCATCTGCAGTTCCCTCATCACCTCCTCGCAGTTCGGGTCTCGAGAGATTGGCCTCTGCATCAAATTCACCGGGCGCTGCCTCGCGCGCGTGGGGTATGCAAAGGTGGTCCAGCGCCGCATGAACCCGTGGTACATCGGGAACGTTGACATCTTTGCGCGCATGGAGCAGGATGACAACGACATGGGCCACCACCTGGTCAAGACGGAGAAGGGCGATTTCGTTGGCAACTCGAGCGTTCATCGTGGAGGTACGGGCACGTGGTACTTCTCTCGCGCAGCGATGGAGCTCATCGCGGCGTATGCGAAGAAGTTCCGCCCGCTCATCAAGATGATCGAGGCCGGTGACGTCAATTACGGCAGCATTGAGCCGCAGCTCTTCATGACGGATCAGTGGCGCGACCGCGCGGCGGAGGATGTGCTGGATGAGATCGAGGCCTTCATCAACGAGTGCGGAGTGATGAATATACCCATGATCACCGCCACCGAGGACGCCTTCCCGCAGGGACACCTCGCCGCCCTGGAGGACAGCCTTGCCGAGCACCAGTCGTGCCCGGTGAAGGAGGTGCAGCTGCGGCAGGTCGTGTACTCCCACCTGTACTTCCCCGTCACCCGCAGCACGGGTGGCCACCTCGTGCCGCTGCCCATCCCAAAGGAACAGACCTTCCGCCTCGGTGCGCGCGTCGTGAACTGCAGGGCTACTGGCACGACCCCATTCGGCGCTCACGGGACGATCGTCCGGCTGCTCGCGAGCGGGCGTGAGGCGGAAGTGTTGTACGACGAGCCCTTCACTGGGGGAACCCGCCTGGACGGCCGACTCCGTGAGAACCGCGCCGCCATCTCGAAGCTCTCCACATTGCTGGTCGTTGCTGGCGGCTCTGAGGATAGCCAGTCCCCACCCACCGCCGGCCACGCCGGGAACTCGGGCGCCAACAACAACGCCGCCGCGGCGACCGGAGCGGTGCAGGCCCTCATGCAGACCATCGCCAAGCAGCAGCAGCGGCAATCTATCAAGTCCCCAGCCACAGTGGCCACCCCAGCCGCCGCTGGTGGGGAAGACTTCTTACCAAAGCCCCGCAGCGCCACAGCAGTCGTGGCGGAGGGGGCATCACGCAAGGAAGCCACTCCGCCCGCCATCGCGCACATTGCCGCCACCACCGCCGCCGCCGCCTTCCCCACAGCGGTGAGCCTCACCGCCACTGGGAAGGCGGGCGGCATTAATATTAGCGACCTCATCACCCACCTGCCAGGTGCGACACCCTCACCGAACTCGGCGCTGCAGGCCTCTCCTTCCAGCCGAATTGCCATTCCTCCCCCCAAGTCAGCTGTGCAGCAGCAGCAGCGCAGTGAGCATCCCTCTACCCTTCCTCAGATCCCGCAACCCACGCCTGCACCGCTGGCGAAGTCTGCAGCACAAACGGTGAGTCCGTCCGACCCGCAGTCGCAGCAGCAGCAGCCAGCGCGAAAGAAGTCCATCCGCGTGAACCGCGCGATCCCAGATGAGTTTGTCTCTGGAAAGGTGCGCATCACACACAATGAGTCGGGTATGATGTTTCGCAAGTGGATGGAGGCCTTTACAAAGGCAGAGCTTGAAAAATTGGCCAATGAGGCTGCCTAGTTGAACATGCGAGAGGGCGCTCCTCTCCCAGTCTCTCTCACTGTGCCTTATATATATGTGTGTGTCCTCCACAAGCAGTAGAGGGCAAATAAGGAGAGAGAAAAGTGAGGAATAACAGATGGATGAGAGCACGGCCTATGATATTATTATATCGCATCCAGTATATATATATATATATATATACTCTTGCTTGGTGATTTCTTTTTTTTTATTGTGTTGGTTTTATTACCAACGGTTTTGTGTATGCCTAGTGGGGTCCTTCCCCCCTCCCAGCAGTTACTGTGATGGGCGATTGGCGTGTGTCTGTGTGGGCGAGGAATTTGGCCCTGCAGCCCCCGGAGGCACGACACCACCGGATACTGAAGTGCGCAGGAGTGGTGGGAACAGGCGGAAGGAGAGGGACTGGGGTGGGGTACACGACTCCCCCCCTGTCTTCTTGAGCAGCTGGAGTGGAACCACTCCCCCCCTACGTGGTATCTACCCGCCCGCTCTCCCGCCTCCCCTCCCCAGCTAAGACATCTATCCATAGCCGCTTCTCTTACATTTTTCTATGTGTATATCTACCATAGGACCAGCGGGCGCTCTTCTGTGGTGGCACCGCTGATGCTGCGTGCGCACCCGTTCTGCATGCCCCTCACTGGTCCCGCCTCCCTCCCCTATTTCTCTGTGCGGCCCCCCCCTCCAACTCTGTCAGCCTTCCCATGAGCTATAGTGGGAGGCTCGGCCTTCAGGGGGCGCGGGTGTGTGTGCTGTGCTGCGTCTTTGTGTACTTGTGTACGTTAGCGACCATGTTGATGACAGCCACGAAAAGCATTGGGAACTCGTACAGGCGCACACGTAAACACACACACACACACACAAACTCTTTTTTTCTCTTGCTAATGACATTGGCCGGCGGTGGTGTTCGCTTTGTCTTTCCGGAGAGGAGAGGATGAGTTACAGTTTTGGTTTCTTAGAAAATGAGAAGACCTGAACTAGCTCAATCAGGATAACTCATAGGAGAGGAGGAGGAGGGGGGAGGAGGAAAAGCAGGAGGCGCATATGTGATGGAGAGTGGGTTGGATATGTTACAGGGGCTTGCGGGCTACGAGCGAGCGATTTGCCGCCCACACTGCTCGTCCGCTCCAAATACAGTAAGCAAAGTGCGAGGTGAGTAATAACAATAAAAGAAAATATATGTGAAGGATCAGCACTAAGGCAACGCATTCATGACGCGTGCTTGTGAGTGTTGCGATGAGTTGATGGAGAATCATAAGTGAAGCGTGCGAGTGAGGGAATATCAAAACAGCGTACGCAAAGAGAACGAGCGAACACACACACACACATATATATATATATATATATATATATATATATATGGAGCTGAAGCGGTAACTAACGCGCAAATCGTAGGCTGACTATAACACAAGCCCGTCGCGCGATGACAGCGGGAGCATACAAGAGGCACCTCATCTCCTCATTTCTTTTTTTGTCAAATGAAAAAACAACCAACAAAAGAAAATGCGACTGGGGATATTAATGAAACCAACAGTGGCAGTTACAGTAAGTCTATTGATTGGTATATATATACATACGTACATACATAAATAAGTCATATCTATCTATCTATCTATATATTTATATCTATATTGAGTTTATCTGGGCAAGAACACTAGTGATACGGAAGCATGTGCTTCAGCTAAATGCATACACACAAGAAAAGTAAAGCAAACGATTCTGACTACACGATTATTCAATGAAAAGATACATCTGGCGTTATTACAGAGCCTCTACTCCGTGTGAATGTGAGTGAGCCCCCTGTGCACTGCACCTCATCTCTTCACCCAAAACGAAGCGATACGCGTGCGTTTTGATGATCAGCACATATACGTCCTTTCTTTTATTCAGCTCGCTATTGTCTGCCTCTACATATTGATTACTCTTTCTCTTCATCTGCTCAGCAGATAGTAGTCGTTAAAAAAAGAACGTGATAAAGTAAAGAAGCACTCACTCCAGCTGAGGGATCAGCGCTTGCAACGTGCACCTCTCACAAAGTGATTCTTCACAGTTTTTCTTACACACACCTACTCATCAAGAGAGGGGAGAGGAGGGAGAGAGTGACAGGGTGCTGCATTCGTTCATAGTAACTTTTGGTCCAATTTGTTTGCTGGGCGTCACTGAGCGCTGGCATTCACAAAATAGCATAAAGCAATTAAAAACCGCAACTCCACAAGAGCTTGTAAGGAACTCTTCTCACCGCCGCTAGAGGCAGCAACCACAGAAGTGATAGTAAACTCCTCCTTCGAGTCTACACACACACACACACGAGCCTGTTCGGCAGGAGTGTGAGCTAGATGACCTCGCCTGATCACCTCTCGGGGCTCACCCCGGCGTCGCGGGCGGTCGTCGACAGTTTCTTTCGCTGGTCCCACCTGTCTCTCGAGAAGATGAAGCGCGACCTGGGCGTGGAGGCGAGCGCGTTCCAGTCCGGCAACCTCCTCGCTGAGGTCTACACACGAGATGACGTGCGGCATATGCTGCAGGGCCAGCTCTACATGCTCCAGGCTGTGGTCGACGCACAGATGGACAGCACCACCGCAGCCTCTGCAGAGCTGATACGTGCTGTCCTGCGTGAGGCGGACCGACAGCGTCTCGTGCTCGATATTGACGCCAGCGCTGTGCTGGCTAACGCCGGTGGGGTTAATGCGATGGGGAATCACGGCAAGCAGCTGCTCGGCGGCCCCACGGGCCGACTGGCCCCTATTACAGTCGCTGACGTTGGCGGTGAGGCGGCGCGGCAGCTTGCAGACGCGAATGCGGAGGTGCGGCGTCTACAGGGGAAGCTCCAGCAGGTGACGGACGCCTACACACGTGTGATGGGAGGCCGCTCAGCTGATACAGAGCAGCTGCTTAGTATGCAGGACGCGATGAATGATAAAGAGCGCGTGGCTGCGGAGCTGGCCCGGCGCTGCCAGGGGCAGGGCCAGGACCTGCAGGCTCTCGTGCACCAGCTCCGAGTGGAGGTCGCCGAGGCTAAGCAGGAGCTCTCCGTGAGACTCAACCAGTCTACACAGTATCAGCAGGTGAAGGAGCTGCTGGCACGACGCAACACCCAGCTGAAGCAGATGCGACAGCAACTCGCAGTGTACAACCCCGCTTTTTCTCAGGCCTCGGACGACATAGAGGCTGAGGATGATTGAGGTTATTCATCTCTGGCCTGATGTTGTCTCTTTTCCCCCTCACTGCGGGCAAGAAGGAGGTAAGTAGTGGAACAGGGGGATCACGAAGGGGGGCAGGCGCCTGCCCCCTCCCTCTCTTTCTCCTCTCTTTCATTGAACGCTGGAACGCCACGTCAGCAGAGGTGAGCACTATCTATATGTGTATACGCTTACCCCCTGCTGCAGTGGGGGTGGGTGCGTGGCGAGCCACCTTTCTGAGGCCCCACCATTTCTCCTTTTCCCTTCTTTTAATTTCTCCCCGAACCCTTTTTGTTCCTCTTCACTTTCACTTTACTGGCAGCAGGGATAGTGTATGATGGTAGTGGTGGTATGAGCACTGATTTGTGAGCACCAGCTGTCCCTGTGTATGCGCGTATCTGTCCATACACACCGGGACACACATAAATACACACGTATATCTATCTGCCTG
Source organism: Ecitophya simulans (assembly GCA_027574965.2). Taxonomy (NCBI): domain Eukaryota; kingdom Metazoa; phylum Arthropoda; class Insecta; order Coleoptera; family Staphylinidae; genus Ecitophya; species Ecitophya simulans. The sequence continues at coordinate 31,908 of JAODGE020027086.1, forward strand.
TATCTATCGTGGCATTGAATTGCCCTATGACTGCGATTCCGCGGCCCATTTGCATCATGTGCTGTGGAGGGTCAACACGTGCGTGGCGGAAAGATGCAATGATATGAACACAGCACATCACTGCGTCTGGTGACGAGTGACGAGTGGCGAGGCGGTGTAGCGAAGAGACTGCATGGAGTCCCACTTCGTTGTTCCGTGCAGTGTGTTGTACCCCGCAGACTTTGATCCCTCCCTTTTCTCCCTCTCTTCACAATCTCTGACATTAGTATACACGTATTTATATATATAATTATCTGTTTGTATAAATACGTGTCCGCACTGACTTTTTCCTACAGTCAGACACAGGCACACGTTGGCTCCGCATCCACAAATCCCTCCAAGGTGCCATAGAGAGTGGCGTGTGTGTGTGCGTGCGCGTGGCCTCAACGTTAGTGGTCAGCGTGGAGACTGCCTGGAGGGGTTTGACTCGACCCTCCCCTTCCCATTGCTACTGTTATCAGAGCGACATAAAGAGAGAGGGAGGAGCATCAATTCCTATACATTGATGTCCCTCCCCAAACCGATACTGAGCAGCAGCGCCAACGCTGCCTCAGGTAATATAGTGAACACAGCGGCACTCGCCATGTGTGCGCTGGGGATCACAGCGGCCGTCTACCTAGCAAACCGGAGACGCAGCAGCCCCACTGATGGGCGCGCTGCGAGCGGGTCAAAATCTGCCTCTCGCATGGTCACCAGCAGCCTCGCTGATGATGGAGATGGTACCAGTGGCGGAGCCGGCGGTGGCGGCAATGGGGGACGTAGAGGACGCGAAGGCGGTGATCAGTCACCACTGAAGAGCTATCAGGCCCGGTGCGCGGCCATGCACGTGCGGCGTCACACTGCCAGCATGCTGGAGTGGCGTGACGAGCACCTTGGCATCAGCATTCCCTTTTCTCCGGTCCTCTTTGAGGCCCAGTCAGAGGAGCGTCAGGCACCGTTAGTTATGGTGACGCTGCGCTCCTTGCGCCGGCGAAGCCACCGCGTATCCATAACCATCGAGGAGCTCTACGACGAGATGCAGGGCGCTGAACAGTACATGGAGGCCAGCCTCCTGAAGATCACTGACTGTGCCCGCATATTGTCTACCACAACCACGCGCATCGGCAGCACCCATCACCCCGAATCCGAGTACTGCTACGTGGATGATCAAGACCAGTTGGTGTATGTGCTGAGTGTCTTTCTTTGCCACGGGCGACTCGCGCTGACGGTTCAGTACGTGGCCACTGCCACACGCGTTCGTAGCATTCTCCCGACTGCGTTTTACGAGCTGATAAGATCCATCCGCTTCTTCCACCCCACCCCCACCCCTTCGTATCTGCTGGTGTCTGAGCCGCGCCTCGGCCTCGGGTTCCGCATGCCTATCGACTACACTGTCCACGACGCCGCAGCGGCAGCTCTGGAGGGGGGCGAGGAAGGCGTCACGGTGGGCCCCTTGAGCAGTAGCGGAAGCCTGCACAGCACCTACGCTAGGCCGACACTGATGGACTCCTGCGGCTCCGAGGACGGGCTGCGGAGGGCCGCCTCACTCTCCGCCCCGCCCACGTCCGCCTCAACACTGTTCACCCCCTTTGCCACCGCTGTTGGGCGCGGGCAGCGCCGCGTGATGCTGGTGGCCAGCTACGAGCCGTCCCCCTTCGCATCCGCCCCATCAACCAGCGCCAGCGCCAGCCCCACTGCCACCGGAAGCGGTGGGGCTGGCGCTGGCCCCACCCCGCGCGGAACCAGTGGGGCGCAGTGGCAGCAGTCTATCGAGTGGCAGTTCACCGCTGCGGTGCAGCGCTTCGGCATTCAAATGGGCGCCCCACTGCGCATCGTCTTCAGTGGATCCCCCGCTGCGACTGCGGCTGCGCGGGCGAGGAGGGGCAGTGATGGCGCGGGGGGCGTTGTGATGAGCCCATACAATGTGGTCCTCTCTACACGCGGCAACTTTGCACGGGAGGACGAGGAGGAGGAGGGGGATGGCGAGGGCGGGCGCGGGGGCCGGCTGGGACTGGTGGGCACTTGCAGTCTGCAGGAGGCCCGCATGAGCCGCAGCCACCCCAGTGCGTACTTGCTGGGCGAGGACGGTACCGGCGCGGATGGCGGCGCCGCGACGCGGCGGGTGTACTGGGGGTCCTTCTACTTCCTCATTGGCGACGAGTGCGTGAGCTTTCACTTCCTCGCGTCAGCCACCCGCCACAGCTTCGAGGAATTCGTGACCTTCTGCACGTCAACAGTGAGCTCCATCTCGCTCGGCAACCACAATGGCCAGTCCACCTCTGTCCTCTACTGCAACGTGCGCCATAGCATCGTGCCCTTCACCCTCACGTTGAATCCAGCGGGAAGGGAGGAGGTCGCGGAGCCCCAGCTCGGCGACCCACTCGTCGTCATCAACTCCCACACATCGGCGCGCGTAACTGTGCTGGTGCGTGCGTTCCCGATGCGAGTGTTACCGCCACTACGTTCCGGACGCAGCGCCACTGCAAGCGGCGCCGCCACACCCGCCGGCTCCAGCGCGCAGACCGCGCCGCTTGGCCTCGGCGGCAACAAGGCGCAGCGCCCCGGCACGCGGCACATTGCGCGGGCGCTGCGTGCGGCGGTGCGCGGGTATCTGATGCAGTTACCAGAGAATGTGCGGGTCTGTGCCTGGGACATCATCTCTGTCAACGCCCACCCTGCGCTGCGGTTGCGCTTTGAACCTCACTCGTCCCCTACTGGGGCCGTGCTGCAGGATGGTGGCGGTGGGAGTGTACTCCACGGCGAGGGTGGCGGCGGGGACTCCCTGCTGGCTCCCGACGCCACCTCGGCCGTCACATCGGAGTGGCTGTACAAGCGCGGCAGCACGCTGGAGGAGGAGGTAGGGCGCATGAACCCCTTCGCCACTTACTACCCACCACCCCCGCCCCCAGCTGCCTATCTGGGGCTCTCCCCATCCTCAGCTGCCACCGCTGCAGGAGAGCGGCCAGAGTCCATCACCGGGGACGGCGGGGCGCAGGACTTGCGTGCTCAGCAGCGGTTGCGGCTGTCACTGGTACGCAGCCCGCCCGCAGAGATCCCGACTGCTGCGGCTGAACACTTGGTGCCGTCGCCACATCTGGGCCACCAGTCGCCCCACACTTGCGACGCGTCCCACGTCTCTGGCGACGAGGTGGAGATGATGCGGGTGGCGGTGGTAACATACACGGACGGCCACGCCTTCCTCTTCATGTCTACTGCCGCCTCACACGCCGTCGCGGCGGCGGAGGAGGCCGTGCTGCGGCTGGCGACACAGCTCTCCGTGCTGCCCACTGCACGCACGTAGACGTGGTGGAGCGATGAAGAGAGAATGAGCAGGGGGGGGGGCGGAAGGCTGGTCATTCCTCCTCTCCCCTCCACCCGCCGTTTGCTGGTGAGCACTGAAGCAAGTCACTACTTCACAGATCCCCTCCCTCCCCGCCAATGCGCATGTTCTCCAAGGTGCCAGTGCAGCCTTTTAGTGCATCTGTTCGGATTAGCAGTGGCGAGTTGGATTTTACAAGAGAGTCTGGCTGCGCTACCCCCCTCTCCCTTTCCTGCCCCTCAGCTGCACTCGTAGTTCGCTGGCCTCATTTATGTGCTATTTTTCCCCCGTTCTTCCCTTGCCGTGATACTCAATGACCCGCGTGTGTGTGTATGTGCTCGCGCCTCCGCTGCGTGGTTATCCTATCCTCCCACAATCACACACAGAAGAAGGAACTGAACAGAGTTCCTACATATTCGATATCACACGCAGCCACCTTACCGTTTCCCCCCCACTACACTTGCGCTCTCACACACACACATACACGCAACCACACACACACACACACATCAGCTAAGATGGGCCTGCTCAGTAACTTCTCAGTCTACACACTCATGGTGATCCCCTTGGCGGTCATGACGCGGGGCCACGATATCTCATTTCACAGGCTCCTGCTAGTGGGTGTGCTGGTGGTGGCGCTGCAGCTGACGGGGTCAATACTGCTGGGAGTCTGCCCGGCGGACGGCCGGGGGTGCCAGGCAGTGATCCATGGGGCCGTGCTGCCCTTCATCCAGGCCATGTTCTTCTCATTTGTGTTGAATTACCAGAAGGCGGCCAAGGCACTTAGGCTGACCGACTGCGGGGACGGCGACACCTCGGCTGCGTTAGCGACGCTGTGGTGCCTCCTGTACACGCTGATCCACCGTTGGTTCAACTGGTATCGTACAATGAGCGAGTTGGGGTTTGTAGAGGCCAACCTCGTCTCCGCCGCCGAGGCCTTTTTCTCATTGATCGGGACGCTCGCCGCGGCCCGGAGACTCCGTGGTCATGGGAACGCAGCGGTGTGGTATGTGGTGGCGGCGCATGCGTCAGGGGAGCTGGTGGCATACGCAGCGCTGCCGCACCCACTGACCGCGCCTCTATTAGCCGCGGCAGTGCTGAGCGCGGGGTCCGCACTCTTTCCCACTACAGTGACGCGGCAGGTAAACAAGGAGGAGTAGGAGGGGATGCCGTGTCCCTCACTCCTCACTCGTTCCTCCTTTCTCTTCCCCCTTCTCTTCCTCCCCTAATGGGTTGGAGAGGCAGTGGGAAGCGCCGAAACGAAAAAGAGCAATCATTAACTACATAATGCAACGTCCTTCACTTTCCAATTACACACGCACACACACCTACAGTGGCTGCGTGGCTGATGGGGACTACTGGTGTGCTGGTGTGCGTGTGCATGTATGTGCACCTGCTGTGGAGCGCAGATGGATGGCACTCCTCCCCTCTCTCTGCTCACTGTTTTTCTCCCGCCCTTACTAACTGTGTTATTATCTTTTTCCCCCTCGTTTGTCTTTTCCTCTTCTGTTCTCTTGTCCACATGTACAGTGGGTTTCCACTACGTTGCACCCCAGCTTCCAGCTCGTCGCTACTTCCGCTTCCCCTCAAACAACTCACACGGCATCTGAGGAGGAGGACAGGCGGCGCTTGTGGATAGATTACATTCTCACACACGCAACCATACGTACATACACAAGTACACAGTAGTTAGATCAGGATGCCCCCCCAGAGGCCCAAACAGTGCGTGCAGGACATCGCGAGCCGCAGCATCGAGAGGCTTGGCAAAAAGAAGCTCTGGTGTGTAGTGCGAGCGCTGGGGCAGTTGCAGCCACCTGTTTCAGCTGAGGATGTGCGAGAGAAGCTGCGGGAGGTGGGGGTTTTCCTCCCTGACGACTGTTTCACCACCATGACAGCGGACTACGGTGACGACAACTTTGACGTGTCCAGACTTGTGACTGACCTTTTCAGCCTCTTCACACCGCGGCGGCGGCACGTCGTTGACCTGGTGGTGAAAAAGCTCGATCCCCAGCAAACCGGCCGCATCACGTACACGCAGCTGGACAAGGAGTACGACACGCTGCGCCACCCCGCGGTGGTCACGCACGTCCGCGACGCTGACGACGTCGCCGTAGACTTCTTTGACAGTTTTAGCAACCCGGATACCCCTGACACAGACCTGCCTGTTGAGGAGATGATGGCATACTACCTGGGCATCTCGCTCTGCACCGCGAAGGACGAGGATTTCGAGCTGCTGTGCATCCGCTCCTTCTCACTGGACCGCCCGAAGCCAGCCTTGGATGATGAGCTGGCTCGGCTGGCTGGCTCGCGCATGGCCTCGCGGCAGAGCCGGCTGCTGGGGGAGAGACGCACTCACCCGCTCTACAGCGCCACCAGCGAGGATTATGGGAGGGAGGCTGCACTGGAGTACCAACCCCCCAAGCACGGCAGGTCGCAGCGCTTCACCAACAACATGCCCCCGCGTATGGGAGGCGCCACCGGCATGAACATGTAAGCGGGTATGTGTGCGTGTGCACGGGCATCGACAGCAGAGAGACTCGGGGAGTAGGGTGGGTCCGCCGTCTTCACCGTCCTCACTCGCCTCGCCCGCCAGCGGAGTTTTGAAGGTGCGCATGCGCAGCGTGAGAGTGAGGAAGTCTGGAAGATGGCACGATATGAGTGATACTTGCATTTGGATGTAAAGGAGTGCGGCGGGAGGCTCAGCGCGCACATATATATGTTCATGTAGTGTACGAGTGTGTGCAGTGTGGCACATACGAGGCAACAATCAACAAGAGACTGCATATGCTTCATAGAGGCGGATAATGAGAGGTTATTTGGAGAGAGAAAGTGCGACGTCGAATACGTGGGCACCTTTTTGATCTTATTGACCACATATTACTGTCATTGATGTGCGTGGGTGCAGTTCTTGCGACCACACCTCTCCCGTGCTTCTTCGCTTATTACTGTGTGTTTTCTTTCGTGCGTTGACAAGGCTAAGTCTCTTCACTACTCCCCAGTGCACAGCATTGCGATAGCAACATCGACAGGATAGGAGAGAGCGAGAGCGTTACAGTAGGAAGGGCCACTCACCGACAACACAGCTTCACCGATCGTACCTCAGCGGGTTTTCTTCATATATATATATATATATATTGTATAAGGCGAGATAGAACCGGTGGCGCCGCTCACTCTGGTGCGTTCGGTTATTATAGATTGTTACTGTTTTTATTTATTGTTATTGTTCATATTTTTATAGATCAGGGCCCAGTGTGCAGACACTGCTGCGCGTACATAGTTTCCATCCCCCCTCCCCCCCTCCCTGTTCTCGAGGAACACAGCAGCAGAGGAAACAATGGGAGGCGTCTCTGTAGACTTCATACTGGTACGCGGGCCGAAGGGTGTGTCGAGACGCTTGCGTCTGCGCGTGCCCGCTGATGGCACCGCGCTCACCATTGGCCGGGCACCTCACTGCGCTGCGATGTTGGACCCCCGTCTCGTCTTTGCTTCGCAAGTGCAGTGCAGTTTGTTCGGGATCCGCAGTTCCTCCTCCGCTACCGCTGATGGTGGCAGCGACCAGGGCGCTGCACAGCACGATGACACCGTGACGCCACGCCGTGCGCCTCAGGTCCCCCCGCAGTCCTGTCAGCTGTACATCACTGACATGTGTAGCAGCAACGGGACCTTTGTCAATGGCACACGCATCGGTATCACCGACCCCACTCCGCTGTACAACGGTGACACCTGCGTGCTCGGCGGCATGCGCGACATTCCAGTGGGTGACGCACTCCCAGCAGATGCGCTCAAGGGCCCTGAGCTGGTGGTTTGGCAAGTGCGCATCCGCCACGACGAGGGCGAGGAGGGTGACGTGGAGCAGGCCTACAACTACGAAGCCACCCCACTGGTGGTGCCTGTGGATGAGATGCTATGCAGGGAGGAGCGCGCGCTGCTCGAGACGGCGTGCCGCTCGCTGCAGCAGACAGGGGGGCTCCACAGAGGCAGCGGGCGCCCGGCCGAAGTGCCCTCAGACTCCCCTGCCTCCCCACCGTCGCCTGCGCGAAGGAGCAGCAGCAGCGGCAGTGACGTCGTGGCCACCGCGCCACCCCCAATGACCATCAGCGAGTCTCCCTGCGTGCTCCAGAGGCTCTTCCCAGAGGACTCGACCGCCACTCCCCCCACTGTTGGGAGGGTGCGGCAGCAGCAGCGGTCTCCAACGCCCTCTGGGGTGGGGGAGCGGGAGGCCAGCAGCAGCCAGGCCCCCCGTGCGACCGTGGAGCTACGCAGCACTGCGGTGCTGGGGTCTGTGGCACAGCAAGCCGAGGGGACCACCCGAGACTCCGGGCGTCGCTCTGGCACGGAGGCAGCGCGGCTGTCGCAGTGTGAGCGCACTAGCGTACCGCCACCGGTGGATGAGGAGCGGGGCCTCTTCTCCGCCTTCAGCGCCGCCGTCGCCCCACCCGCCCCTGTATTCTTCAGTGTCCTGCGTGTTGGCCGTCACACCTTCCGCGTCCCTGCGTCGACGCTCCTCTCCACCTACAACTCTGCGTGGCGGAGGCAACAGGAGCCGCCGTCGTCACCGCAGGCCAGCGGGGAGGTCAGCCCTAAGCGACCCCCCGCAAAGCGAGGCAGACGCAGGTCCAGCTGCAGCCGAGCAAAGAAGCGTGCAGAGGCGGCGGCCGGGGACGCCCCCATCAATGACGCTGCCATCGCAGCTCCTATCTACAAGCTCGCCTTCACACATACGCACTGGACTTGGATGATGAGCGACCCGAACAGTGGCCTCAGCCCCGCCCCATTCAGCTGCTTGCTGCCCGTCACCTCTGTTGCGACGCTGCTGGTATGTGTGGAGCGGTTGGGTGTGGCGGTGGAGCTGCGGGAGGGGTGCCAGCTGCCCCGAGTGCGGGAGGAGGTGCTCGCTGGCGGCCCAGAGAACCGCTGGCTTGTTTGGGTATTGGAGGAGGTGCAGTCGCGTGCCGACGCCCTTGTGGAGGCGGAGAGGCAGCGGGCGAGGGACGCAATGACTCCGACCCCAAGACGCGGCACGCGGAGCGCGAAGAGGAAGGCATCCCCTCCCGCCGCTGCTGATTGTGTCATGGCTGGCGGTGCTGGAGAAGCAGAGGCGTCAGCAGTGCAGCGCGTGACGGAGTTGCCACCGTCGGAGCACTTTAAGGCATTGCTGTCACACATAGAGGCCTTCTACAGCTCATCCAAGTTCCCTGTGCCCTTCTCAGTGGATGCCGATACGTTCGACCGCATCCTTGCACCTGACGCGTTGCGAGAGGCAGACTAAGCTCTGCTCACGGCGGTGCGTGTGATGAGCGGGGATCTGCCGCCCCCTATACCAGCAGCGGCTGTTAGAGAAGAGTATCTTTGCGTGTGTGTGTGTGTATACGAGTCGTGACGGCTGTGTCGTCAATAGAGCGCACAAACTGCTGTCTCTCCGTCTGTCTCCTATATTTCTCAATGTGTGTTGAGAGACGGAGAGCTTCGGCATTACCTGCCTTCCCCCTCCTCCCATTACCCACAGAAAACCCCAACCACCTCCTATGTGATAACAAATACAAAGCTAAATTGACTATGTCACCTACTGTGTGCTCTGCGGAGTGCTAGTGTGTCGCATCCCTCCGGCCCCGCTTATGGGTTCGTGTTTCCCTCCTCCTCTTGTCCCTCTCTGCCTCCAATATGATCGCAACGTCCCTCCCCCTCACTCTTCCGCTGTCGTGGCGCGGCCTTGCTATAGTTATTTCGCATAAGTGCTGCTACAGTAAGGAGGCACACACACACACACATAGATAGATACGTTTATATATATGCGCAGATAAGAATACGTTTTTTTGCCGAAACCCCAGCGCGCGCGGTGCCTGGGAGGAAGCGCGGTGATCCCTGATGATGGGACCGGGGCGGGGCTGCCGTGGGTACCTCTTAGCGCAGTGGCCATGCACTATGGGGGGCGTAGCCACAGGCGACGTCCGTTCAATCCCCTGCGCGGTGGGGGTTATTATTCTGTGCTGCGATGAGCTCAGCTGGTGCTGAGTGCGGGCTTCAAACCCGTAGGTGAGTTGCACTCACAGCCGTTCGATTCGGCCTTCGCGGCGTCACCTTTTTTTTCCTTTTTTTTCTCTCTTCCTGCGAAGAAACGCTTTTGTGATCACCAATTAGGCTCCACTGCCCATCCCGCACACAGTGCTGAATGCACAGTTGATAACCTGTATCCGACAGCTCTTGGCTGTATCGACGGAGCCTGGCCAGTGCCCCCTCCCCCCTTCTCCCTCAGAATGATACGATCCGTCAGTCTCTTATTGGTCTCCCCCACCTCTCTACCTTAATCAACACACATACGCACATGCATATACATTCACATATATATATATATATGTACCTTTAGAGCAGATTAGCCACGGGTCTTCCCCTTCTTTTCTCCACTGGCATCAGCGGGCATGGCACCCCGTAACCGCTCCCATGTGCGGATAGTATCTCCCAACTCTGGTAACATCACTTACAGCCGCTCCGAGAGTCACATCTCTTCCAACTGCTCCGCGCACAGCCGCGCGAGCAGTCTCTCTGCTCCATCCATACATAAGAAGCGCTCACAGCTCCAGCCGCCGCCGCAGCGCGGTGTGCTCCAGAGTTTAGATGCAAACTGCCGGGCTCAGCCCACTGCCAAGGCGCCGGCGTTCTTTGCTGTGGATGGCAAGCCGAGCTATGGTGGCAGTCAGTGCTCCTCTGTCCTGTCGTCTCGCAGTGCCTCCAAACAGCAGCAGCCGCGGCGCCGCGGCATCACGGCCGCTGCTGCATCACGCGCGGCAGACAAGGAAGCGATCCAGCGCGCCCACGAAACCCTCGAGGCCGCTGGGGCGACAGTCCTGCGCAACCCATTCGGGCGCAGTAAGGTGACGCAGCCCGACTCTGACCAGTCCCTCTCTACCACCGCTGCTGCGCCACCACGGTGCACGACGACGGCGACGATGACGGCAAAGGCACTGAACCTGCCCACCACCATCCCCATCACCAGGGAGGCTGACAGTGACAGGAGCCGAAGCCGCTCCCTCTCGACGCGCAAGCGGTCGCGCTCGTACTCCCACGGTGGCAGCTTGCTTGATGACTGCCTCGAGGCACCTCACCAGCATCCCCACTTGCAGCGCCGCCAGAAGCCCCGCTCTGAGACGGTTGCGTCGCCTTCGTACGTTGATGTGCTCAACGGATTCCGGCGCAACGCACTGACCATCGCTGCTAACGCCCGCTCCTCCGCTGCCGAGAGTACGGCTCTGAAGGCGGCCGATAGTGTACGGCCGCCGGCCCCGCGTCCAGCGGCTGTGTGCAATGGAATGTTCAAGGGCCTCAGCGCCATCCAGCTTAGCGAGAAGCTGTTCGATGACGAGGATGCTGTGCTGCACTCTTCTGCTGACGTTTCCGACCGGTCGGCAGCAACGCGAGCTCAGCGCGCGTGTGCGCGGCCGCTGTGGTGTCTCGTGGGCACCTTCAAGACCGCTCTCAGCAGCGCCGTGGCGGTGGATCGCGGCCATGACTCACTGCAGTGGATGCAGCGAAACCCGAGGGGAGGGTATCAGATGATCCGCGTCCCGCTCCACAGTATCTTAGACGTGATCTGCACCCGCGTGGTGCTTCAGGACGAGGATATCACGGAGAGACAGTTCACGGTCATTGTGCGGACATCTGTCCGACCCTCGCAGGTGGTGTTTGGCTTCGCCACATCAGGTGAGGCAAACCGCTTCAACCTCATGCTGGGGAAGGGCAGGTAGCGGCGTGGGCGAGGGCGGAGGAGAGAGGGAGGGGGGTGGGAGAAAAGAGCGCATAGCCCCTCCCCCTCTCCTGACGCCGGACGCCGCACATCTCCTTGTCAGTGAGCTCGTACTGTGCACACTTAGAGCCTTGTGTGTGCAAGGTGTCAGGCGCGCAAAAGAAAAAAAGAGAAACATGCCGCTTCAAGTCTCTCCCGGCACACAGCGCCACTGTGGCGCTGTGTGCCGGGGGGGGATTTGTAGAGTTTCAATAGATATTCATCGGTGCACTGCTGGGTAGCTGTGTGTGAGGGCGGTTTTCATGCGTGCAGGCACCCGTCCACTCAACCTCTCTCCCCACTGATAGCGCTGCACCCGTCATCGTTCCGACTAAAACTTCAATTATTTAGATATCTTCAGAGATCCTCAACCACTTCATACATTTATACACGCACGCACACCAACACAAATACACACATGCGCACAGTACCGACTTGGTCGGAGTGCATGCATATGCCTGCGATTCAAGCTAGATCAGCAGTGATCTGAGCGTGCCGGTAGCCTTCTCTGAGGGATCAAGAGGGAAGGGTAATACCATGGAATCAACCAGGTCTCTTCATCTCTGACCAAGTTGGTTGAGACTCACCGCTGAAATACTGACTTTCCTTCTCCTCTCCCTTTCCTCTCCTTTTGTCGCAGCCCCTCGCCTTCTACTGCGTGGCTCTCGGGTAGCTGCTACGCGGGTAAGGTGGACACACACATACACACACGAGACATACGCGCGAATAGACACTCACAAGCGGATCTCTGTATCGAAGATGCCAGCGAAGAAGGCAGCGGAGGTTCAGCAGAACTTCCGTGCAGAGACTCCGGAGCGGCGCCCGAGCATGCGGGACGAGGTCTTCATTGAGCACCTCCTCCGCATTGTCAGGGGCGCCCTCGCTGCGGCGGACACCGCCACACTGACTGCCTCAGGGACTTCCTCGTGGCCCACTATCGAGCCCACTAGCAGCAATGGGACGTCGCTGTCCGCGACGCCGCGGAGCAGACCGCGGCCTACACTGCTCACCTCTACAGTTCCAAGCCCCGCGCATCCCCCACATGGGCAGCTCGGCGAGGAGGTCATGCACGTGCTCACCTCCTTCGTCGCCCGTGCCGTCAACGCGGACAGCTACTGGGTGGATGTTGGACGCCAGGCTGAGGTGGACAGCGCCGTGGAAACGATACAGTTCTGCGCCGTCCACGGCTTCTCCACTCTCAAGACGCTGCATGTGCTGGAGTGGCTCGCGGGCATTCAGGCTCTCGTGTGTCGTGGCTACGCTGGGGAGCTGCTGGCGGCAGACACGGGCGATCAGGGCACCGATGGCGCTGGAGCTCTCAGTGGCGGGGGAGGCGCGGACGCCGCGGATGGTGGGAATGCCTCCGCAGGTGCTGCCAGTGGTTCCAAGGGCAAAGGCACTGGTGGACGGAAGGAGGAAAAGCGTGCGGCCCGCAAGTCCAGCTCAGGCGCCCGCAAGTCTTCTACCTCAAAGGCAGCCGCTGCCGCTGCTGCCGAGGCTGCTGCTGCCGCAGCGGCGGAGGTGCCGGGGCAGCGCGAGGCCCCCCCGCCGAGGCCAGCGGCTGCGGCGCCTGCGCTGTATGAGTCCGCTCTGCGGAGTGCGGTGGACCAGCTGCTGGGCGCGGAGGTGGAGGCTGGCTGGCGGTGGCTGCAGGTCCCCCGCGTCCCCATCGAGCGGGACTCCAGCGTCACGACCACCGCTAAGGGGAAGAAGAAGAGCATGGAGAAGGCGAAGCAGCAACAGCAGCAGCAGCAGGAGGCAGAGGAGCAACGCCGCCAGGCAATGATCGCGGCCATGCCAACGGAGAATATATACCTAGCCCCTGAGGAGATCCCGGCCTTCACCGATTACTTTCTCACTCGCGGACTGCTGCAGCACGCCGCACTGTACCGCTACCTTCACAGTCAGCCGCAGGCCGACGCCCCCGCCGCCGAGGACTTCGCCGTCGCGGTGGAGGCACCACTGACGGTGCCGCCACTCACCGCAGCGGCGGTGCACACACCTGGTGGAGGGGCGAGAGGTGCCGCCTTGTCGTCAGGCTCGGTCACTGGGGACGTGGCGGAGCGACCTGCAAGCGCGTCGACAGGCAAGCTGCCGGCATCCACGCGTGGCGGCGCGAAGGTATCCATCGCTGCTGCAGAGGCCGCCGCTATCGCTGCCGCCGCTGCCGCCGCGGCGACGCCACAGCCACCCCCGGCGAGGGCTCTTTCTGCGCTCGAAGCTCTGCGCGATGCTCAGGAGCGGGAGATGGCGCAGCTGCAGCGCGACCACGCGGAGGCTGTCGCACTTGAGGAGCTGCGCGTCAAGACTGAGCAGACCGAGAGGGATATGCAGCTTCTCTTTGATCGCGAGGGCACTCAGAAAGCGGTGGTTGACGTGTACGAGGGCATGGAGGATGGCGCCACGCGGCGACAGCTGCGCATTCTTCAACGTGTCGAGGCGCTGGAGACCACACTTGGCATCACAAAGTCATCTGATGCCGCCGCCGCCGCTAGCACAGAGGCAGTTGCGCCTCCCCCATCCAAGAAGTCGCTGCAGCAGTCCTCGAAGGGCAAGAAGTGAGCTGCGCTTGGGACGGGGAGCGGCTGTGGCATATGTATACACGATGACACACCACGATGGATAGATAGCAGAATCACTCTCCTTATTGGTTGAATGCAATAATAGCAAAGGGGGTTGGGTTGGTTGGTCACGAGTATGTGCGTGCGGGGGAGCCATTACGTCTTCACAGGGTGTTGCCCACACACACTGGCTCATACACTGGCGCACGTGCACCTGTACCTGTTCTCCCTTCTCTGCTGGCAGCAAATCTCTATCTACTCGTTGACACTCTTTTTGCCTCCACTGCTATTTCTCTGTATTGCGTAATATATATATATATGGGATAGCGTCTGCTGTGTGAGGCGTGCTGACCCCCCCTCGGTGGTGCTGGACAGACGCCACCAAACTCACTCAAGTCACACATATATATATATATATTCAGACGTGCAACCACCACATTGATACAGTGATACCCATAGACGCATGCTGGCAGTGGGCGGTACTCATCTGAAAAAAAAGGCCTAATACTCAAACAGGCAACCGCAAAGAAGAGCAAAAACACTTACCACTTCACTTCCGGCAGCAGCAGGTCGGTGCTACTCGTCTGAGCAATGAGTGACGAGGGGGGACATGTAATGGCGGCGCTGCGTGTGCGTCCGCTTCTGCCGAGAGAAGAAAGCAACGGGGAGACTGCTATTGTTACGTTGGTGCCACCCGACGGCGATGGACACAGTGGTGCCGCAGCGGTGCGGGTAATGCTGCCTGTGAAGCCTCACGCCGTCGCGGGCCACCTCAGCTTCCAAAGGCTCTCAAAAGAGCGCAAAGTGAAGGATTTTGACTTTGATCTGTCTCTTGGACCAAATACCACTCAGACTGACGCCTTCGCCCGTCTGCGCATCAGCGATTACTGCGATGACGCATTCGCTGGGAAGGCAGCAGCGGTACTGTGCTTTGGGATGACGGGCAGTGGGAAGACCTTCACGATGAGCGGGCAGACCCGCGTCCCCCTCGCGGACGACGACTCCTCTGTCGAGGCGGGCTCCAGCACCGCCGTCGTGGAGTCTGCACGCAGTGGACCGGAGTCTGGTAGGGCCACAGATGCCCGCAAGGCACCACGGAAGTCTGCCACCAGCGCTGCAGCGGAGACGTCCGATCTGCTGTCTGCACCGCTGGTGGCGGAGGACGGCCTCCAGTATCAGGCGGTCCACTACATCGCAAGTCGACTGAGGACGGCTACTACTGCGGATGTAACGGTTGTGGTGAAGGCCTCCTACATTGAGCTGTACAACGAGCGGCTGCATGACCTTCTCAGCGGCGCCACCGACCTAAAATGCCGCTGGTCGGCAGCGGCGAAGCAGTTCTTTCTGGAGGACTCCATGATTGTGGAGTGCAGGGACGTGGAAGACCTCCTGTGTGTGTTGCGTGAGGGGCAGACGAACCGAAAGCGAGACAGCCATCTGCTCAATGCAGACAGCAGCCGTTCCCACACCATCTTCACGATTCACGTCGAGTCTACGATCGGTGAGGCCCCTACGCGCTTTGGGAAGCTGACTTTTGTGGATCTCGCGGGCTCTGAGAGGCTCAAGGACACGGGGAGCAGCGGAGAGGACACAAAGTCCATCAACAAATCTCTCTTTGCCCTTGGCAATGTTATCGAGAAGTTATCGGAGCGACAGCAACAGCAGCAGCGTAGCTATCACCAAGGCGGCCGAAGGAACAAGACGGAGGCTGCGGACCACATTCCTTACCGCTCCAGTGTTCTCACACAACTGCTGATGGACAGTCTCGGGGGCGGCTGCCGGACTCTCCTCGTCGCCTGCGTCACCCCTTCCAGCCGCTTCGCCGAGGAGTCGCTGCGCACCATACACTACGCTCAGCGTGCTCGCCACATCACCGCCGCCCCTGCACGTCGCGTGAATTTGGCCGACTTGCAGCGGTACGAGCTCCAGCAGGCTGTGCAGCGCCTGACGGCGGAGAACGCGCTACTACGGCGGTGCCTGCAGCTGCCCGCTGCAGCGGCCTCAGGCGCGGAGCCGCTGACCGAGGGGGTGGTGATGCGGCAGCTCGGCAGTCTGGCCGCCGCTCTCTCACACACACAGGCCGTGGGCCCACGACTGCATGAGGTGGCTGCTGCGGCTGGGACGAGGGGACTGGGGTGCAGGAGAGACGCCGAGGCGGAGATCGCGGCGCCACAAAGAAAGCCTCAGTCAGCTCCACTCAAGTCGGCCACCATGGCAGCGGCGACGGCGGGGCTCCCGTCAGCATCGCGGCTGGCGATGGAGAAGCACTCATCAGCGTTTCAGCAGCCATTGCCGTCACCCACTCGCCTGCCGTCGCTATTCCCTGAGTCGGCGCCGCTGCACACCCAGAGCACTCCACCCGTCACTGCTCCCGTCACCGGAGAGGCGGTCACGCAATGGCAGCCGCCCGCATCACAGTGGCCTCGTCCCTCGGAGTCGACGATCACTGATATCAGAGGAGGAGGGCGAGGAGGAGGAGGGCGTGGAGGGAGCGCTCTCGCCCTGTTGGATCAGTTGCCGGACACGAGCAGTGCCAGCAGCGTGCCTCTGGCAGGGCCTGCCGGGAGCCGCGCAGCTGTAACGCGGCGGTATGGCTTTAAGCCTGCCAACGGCGTCAACTGACAAGGTTAGGAGGCATGCGAGCGACGCGCCTTCCATCACTCACACGCACACAGTCCCCACTTCTCCTGCACCTGTTGTTTTTTTTCCCTTGCGGGTGCGCAGCGCATCCTGTATAGTACTGAGCCAATGGACAGCCACGCCACATCCTAACATCAGCGCACCGCCGATCAAACGGTGAGCGCTCCCCCCCATCTCTCTCTCATCCAATCTCACTGAGGTGCTGCGGCTGCGTAGCACGGGAGGGGAGGGGGGAGGGGCGCCGTGCCATACACCCCCTGGTGCGCGCACCACTGCTAATAGTCTATGCTACCTCCTCATTCCCCTCTTTTCTTTTTTTTACATTTTTCGAACAAAGGAAATTGGTCAGCGGCTCTATCTCCTGCAGCCAGCCGCATATACGCACACACAGACAGACACACACAGACCCATCGCCTGGCAGTCGAGAGTGCAGTGACGTGTGTGTGTGCCGCACCGCAGAAGGGATGCGGCTGCTTTCCCATAATTTTCTGGCCTGCATCCGGTGTGAGTCCTTCCCGCTGGAGGTCAGTGCGAGTGAGGTGGCGGTCATCCCGGTGGTCTTTGATGGGGAGTTTACGCGACGCATGCTGGCGCGGGTGGATTATGGCTACTTCGTAGAGGCGTACCGCGCCCTATGCGCAAAGCACGCGGTGGTGCGTGACGCTGGCATGGAGATCCCAGATTCATTGGAGGGCGCCGATCTCTCCGACGAGTCTGCCGTGCTGCAGAGTGTGCACTTCGCAATGAGTATGGTGGCCATCAAATGCGGTGAGCTGAAGTGCTCGCAGTGCGAGACGACGTACGCGGTTAGTGACTTCATCCCGAATTTTGTTCTGGAGGGCAAATAGCCGCTGGATCGTAGCAGAAAGGAGCAGCTCTCTCTCGGCGGCTCTGTGAGTGTGCGCGGCTGATAAGAACTATGTCTGCCATTTGATCTTCCTCAGCACTCTGCATATTTTTCTTTGCCAACGCTTTTTTCTCTTTCTCGGCTAACTAAGAGTAACACCACGTCGCACCCCGCTTTGCGTCCCTTATACATGCAGAAGAGGGAGGGGGGTGGGCAGAGGCGCAAATGGGAAACGCATGTAGTCATGCACATCAGAAGCGGTGTGTCGGATGACAATAATATTAATCGTAAATAGCACGACGATACTGCAGCATCTGCAAGCTACAGGCCCTCGCGTTGGTGTTACCATCGACATACCTCCACATACTCCTTACAGTGTGACCCCACAGCATGCGGATGCGATCACCACTTTCATTTCACTACACGGCCACACCTGTCCTTCTCGCTCCCCCCTCCTCTTCAACGATTACACAGACACACACACACACACACACACAAAGCACCTACACACAGTGCAACAGCTGCACTGACCACTGCTCCTGCCTGACGTCCTTCATAGAGCGTTTGGGGGGGGGTGCGGTGGGGGGACTGATAGAGTACTTACCTGCCATAGCGACTGGAACATAGAATATTCACCTTGTGGATCTTTATAGAAAATGTCCCGCCGGGCCCGTGTGCGGGGTATTACAATCCTAGATCGCGTGTACGAACACGTAGCTTTCCCGCCCATCATTACCTCCGCCTTGGACACCCCTGCCGTTCAGCGACTGCGGAGTCTGCAGCAGCTGGGGGCCTCCTGCTTTCTCTACCCCGGCGCTGTACATACTCGCTTCGAGCACAGCGTCGGCGTTGCCCACCTCGCGCGTACGCTCTTGCAGAATTTTCAAACCACCCAGCCGGACTTGGGGATCGCCGAGGACGACATCACAGTCGCGATGCTCGCGGGGCTGCTGCATGACGTCGGCCACGGACCTTTCTCCCACCTCTTTGAGGATGTCGTGGCCCAGCGCTGCGGCATTCACTTCAATCACGAAGAGATGTCGGAGCACATTGCTCGCCGCGTGCTCAGACCCTTGATCCCAGGGGACCAGGTGGAGCTGGTCGTGGGGCTGATGAGGGGCAGCTCCAGTCTTCCATATGGAGAGATCATCAGTAACAAGCGCAGTGGCGTGGACGTGGACAGGATTGATTACTTTATCAGGGACTCGATGTGCTGTTATGGGAAACCCGCTAATGTACGCCCCAACCGCCTCTTCAGCTCGGCGCGGCTTGTCTGTGCGGACGGTCAGTGGCAGGTAGCCTTCCAGCAGAAGATGGCGCTCACTCTCCGCGAGCTCTTCACCCTGCGCGCCACTCTCCATAAGAACGTGTATCAGCACCAGGTCACAAAGGCGATTGGGCATATGATTGGCGATATCCTCTTCCTCGCAGCTCCACACTACCGCATCGGCGGCCATACCCTCACCGAGTGCGCAGCCGACGTGGAGCTCTTCGGGCGGCTTGGGGACTGGATCCTCGATGGCATCGCGGCGAGCGAGGCCCCCGAGCTCCAACCCGCGCGCGCGCTCATTAGGCGGCTGCGGTGCCGCGACCTCTACCGCACTACTTTTTGTTCCGCACTCAACCTTGACCATGCGGAGGCCTTGCGTGGCATCGATTGGCATGCACAAGTGATGGCCCACTCCTGCCCGTCTCTGCCTGTGCCCGCGGACAGCTTCGTGACGGAGGTGGCGGTGATTAATCAGGGGAAAGGTCAGCGTGACCCCCTGGAGGAGGTGCGCTTCTTTAACCCGAAGCGTCCGTCACAGCCCATTCAGCAGCTCAGCAGTGAGACTAGCAGCAGTAGTCCGCTCTTCACGCCGCTCCGTTTCGAGGAGAGAACGCTGATGGTATTTGAGAAGCATGACACCAAGGGTGCCCTGCAGCGAGCCTGCGAGCGCATCCGGGCGGACCCGGCCATGGCACACTACTTCGCTGATTCGATCCCATTCTATAACGCTATCTAAGAGGGATGCCCCACTGGAGAGGGCTGAAAAATTGTTTTTTTGAGTTAACACACATACACACACACATCAGCTACAAGCCACGGCACACCGATTTCAACCAGTTTTCAAGGTGCACACCGACTGCCTGTGCGCGTATGTGTATATGTGCGCGGCTCTCTGTTTTGCCAACGGACAACACACCCGATAAACTTGTCACTCCCCCACTCTCCCACTCTCCTACGCCGTCCCATGCGCTTGCCTGGGGCACACCAGTCACTTCATTCTCCCCTCTACCGCTACTCATTTTATTTTTCCTCCACACACTCGGAGGGAGAGCAATTCGTGTGTGTGTGTGGATAGGAAGCACCTCTTCTGAGAGGGGAAAGGCTACGCATCACAGGCACACACAAATAAGTATATATATATATAGATTCGTAGGATATGTTTCGCTACACAAGGAACATGCTGCTGCGGCTCCCAAAGGCTCGCCGGCCTCGTGAGCGGCCGTGGGAGGTATTTAACACGCGCGACTTTGGATTTCATGAGGGCTCACAGAACTATGCGATGTGGGCCCTCACCGCCAGTGTCTTTGTTGGCCTGCTGGGGTTTGAGCTGCTGCAACAGGGGCGGCGCATCTTAGCAAGGGGAGATACATGCACTGCGTGTGAGGGCGCCCGCCAGAGCTACCAGCAGCGCATAAAGGATAAGGAGAGGGAGATGGCGGCGATTAACGTCGCCAGCGCACAAGCCTCTGGTTTTCGCACATCATGAGGCGGGCATCCAGTAGTGTGCTTCCTTTGGACGCTGGGAGGCTCACGGGGGAGGTGTGAGGCCCTCCCCTTCTCCAACCAAACTTCACAGCACAGTTCCTCACTCCTGTTCATTCCCACTTTGATAGAGAGGGTTCTCGTCTCTTCTCCACGCTCAACCATTGTGGTGTTGTTGCTATCGTCTCCACACAGATACATAAATACACATATATACACACAATGAGCGAGTGGGTGCGGGGTGTCATTAATCACAAATTGGTTTAAACTGGCCATCTTCACATTCGGTGGTCCCGTACAGCAGCGCTGCTCGCTCTTTCCTCTCACCAGCATCTTTTAAGCTTCAGCACACATGCATTCCCCTCCCTATTTTCCCTTTCTGCTTCCCCTGACATAGTTCAGTATACACATCGAGGAAAATAGTCACACACACACACGTTTGTACATACACGCAAGCACAGGCGCACACAAGCTCAGCAGTGTAGCAGTAAGACCTTTGGTTTCTATAGGTTTTATTACCCCTCCCATCTCTCGTCCAACTCGCCCTTTGTCATCAATGATCGAGGATCACGCTGAGTATGGGCACAACTACTACCCAAAGAAGCTCGCTCCGTCCGTGCTGACGCTACCGAGGAATGGCGCGAAGGAACATCAGTGGAACCCCTACGCTGACAATGGCGGCACGACGGCAGCCATTGCTGGGCGTGACTTTGTGGTGCTCGCGGGTGACACCCGCCTGAATGGAGACTTTTGCATCCACACCCGCAACGACGAGAGCAAGGTGTTTCAGCTGACAGATAGAACCTTCATGGCCAGCAATGGCATGCAGGCGGACCGCCTGCAGCTCCAGCAGATGATCAAATATCGCATCAAGTGGTATCAGTACAACAACGGTGGTCGCGTGCCATCCACAAAGGCTATTGCGCAGCTCATGTCTACCTTGCTGTACCAGCGCCGCTTCTTCCCCTACTACACATTCAACATGATCGTGGGCCTCGACGAGGAGGGGCGCGGCGTGTGCTACAGCTACGACCCCGTGGGCTCCACGGAGCCCTTCACGTACGGCACGCGTGGCAGCGCGTCGGGCTTTGTTGAGCCACTGCTGGACTGCTTGCTGAGGCGAGAGCATATGACTGGCCAGGCACCGCCGGAGATGTCGGAGAGTGAGACGCTGGAGGTGCTGAAGGGCGCATTCACGGGGGCAGCGGAGAGGGACATCTTCACTGGGGACTCCGTGCGGTTCACCATCATCACGGCGCAGAGTGTGCGCACGGAGGTGTTCCAGCTCCGCAAGGATTAATTACCGCCTCTCACTTCCTCCCCTCCCCCTCCCTCATACAACGTGCAAGTAGGACCGGTGGTGTGAAGTGAGAGAAAGAAGAAGAGAGGTGGGGGGCGGTGGCTGTGCCGCACTCACCAATCGGTCTCAGCTTTTATTTATCTATTGTTTATACCGTATCAGTAGAGGTTTTCGCGGGCCCAAGCACACGCTCCGTGTCCTCCCTCCTCTTCTGTATCCCTTTACGTTAGTTCTGCATTTAAAGACCCGAGGCTCTCTTACTTCCCCCCCATTGTCTGGTGTGGGGCCCCGATATAAGCAGACTTTGGTGTGCTAGCCTGCAGTGCGGGAGCGAAGGGGAGGGAGATAGCGTCTGAGAGGACCTATTTGATGTGATGTTCTTGACAAAGGCCAACGTGCGACTTTGTGTGTGTGTGTGTGTTTTTCCTCCCCTTCTCGGGCGCGTGTGCTAGTCTGCGTGGTGTCCGCTCTGATGCCTGCTGGTGTGTGTATGCCCCTCTACGGCAAATTGCTAGGACACACACACACACACACACAAGCGCACATTTGCATACTCACATCGTTTGTCATCATTGCTTATTCCCCTCTCTACCTTTTTCTAAAAAATATTTATATTTATCCCCATCATGCGCAGGGTGTGAAGCTGAACACATATTCACACACACACAAGACAGCAGTTGTGTGCAGTAAATACTGAACAAAAGGGTGCTCACCACAGGTGCTCGTAGGGTTCAGCGAAGGCTATTTTCTCTCGCTTACTTTACATTTTTCCTCTTGGCGTGCGTCTTCACACATGTCCAAAGGAAAGAACGCAATCGTGAGGTTCCACGAGGTGCACGACCCTGTGTATGGTGTACTAAGTCCTCTCTCTCCTCACCCGTTGGTGGTTCGCCACAGACAGTACCCCTCGCTACATCACTTCTTCCTCTGCGAGCGCTTCCGTGACTCCGCGCTGGAGGGGCAGCTGCACAGGGCTGCATCGGTGTGGGAGTTGGAGCGTCTTGTGAAGGAGGCGGAGGAGCGCGGCTACCAGCGTGAGGACTGGAACCGGGTGAAGATAGACGTCATGCTGCTCGGCAATTACTTTAAGTTCAAGCAGAATGATGCGTTACGGAAGGTACTGCTGGACACAGAGTCAAAGGTGTTGGTGGACCACACACCCACAGATGACTTTTGGGGCGACAACGGCGATGGCACTGGCAAGAACCTGCTCGGTGTTGCGCTCATGTCGGTGCGTGATCGTCTCAGTCGTGAGGCGGCGGCACAGGAGGCAAAGGAGGCCACACAGAGCGGTAGTAAAGGAAAGCCCGGCGGTGGAGGCAGCGGCGCCCGCGCAGTGCGGGCCGCTGTATCGACACGGTCCAGATAAGCACCAGCGACCACCCGCAGTGTGCGCACTCACACACAAAGGGTGGCATCTATATTCTGATATCAACAGGAAGCGGG
This sequence comes from Ecitophya simulans, assembly GCA_027574965.2. Classification (NCBI taxonomy): domain Eukaryota; kingdom Metazoa; phylum Arthropoda; class Insecta; order Coleoptera; family Staphylinidae; genus Ecitophya; species Ecitophya simulans. The sequence continues at coordinate 54,568 of JAODGE020027086.1, forward strand.
GTGGGGTACACATCCGCATCAATCATATGTACAATAATCAGTCATTGCTGATCACAACGAGTCCTTACAGTGTGCGTTCAAGGCTGAATCTAGAGAATGCAAAGATACCATCGTGATGAGTGAGGGGGGGGGGGCGATAGAGTGCCTCTTCCTCTGGTCTAACCAGAAGAGACATCTATTACTGATTGGCGCCATTTCATTTCTTTTTTTTTACCTTTGTGTGTGCACGCGTACAGGGATGTGTACACGATCGTGCTTCCATCCTTGGCCATTTTCTCGTGACTTCACTTATCCTCTGCTCTCTCCTCTCTCTCACTTCCTGGGGCGTTACTACCTTCAAGGTAGATACATACACCTATCGCGCATCTGAACTGGGTTAGCACCACACCGCAGATTCAGACCCCCTCGCCACCCTTTCAGTAGCACCCAAAATACATCTGTAAGGTTTTTATTTTTATTTTCTGTACACGCCCAACACGAACTCCTTTGTCCTACGGCATATTCGAAGTTTGAGGAGGTGCACACTTGCAATGCGCGTCTTCACCGCCATTCTTCTCGGCCTTCTCGTTACTCTGGCAGCCCTTTCTGGGCGAGTCAGCGCTGAGCCGGAGGTGACCGACAAGGTGTTCTTTGACATCACCATCGGTGATAAGCCAATTGGTCGCGTGGTGATTGGGCTATTTGGCAAGGATGTGCCCAAAACCACGGAGAACTTCAAGCAGCTCTGCAGTGGCGAGAAGGGCTTCGGTTACAAGGGGTCCATCTTCCACCGCGTCATTCGCAACTTTATGATTCAGGGTGGCGACTTCACGAACTTTGATGGAACTGGTGGCAAGTCGATTTACGGGGAGAAGTTCAAGGACGAGAACTTCAACGTGAAGCACTTTGTCGGAGCTCTCTCCATGGCGAACGCTGGCCCTAACACAAACGGCTCCCAGTTCTTCATCACTACGGCCCCAACCCCATGGCTTGATGGCCGCCACGTTGTCTTTGGGAAGGTGCTGGAGGGCATGGACACTGTGAGGAAGATCGAGAAGACGAAGACCTCCCGCGGTGATGTACCGCAGGAGAAGGTGAAGATTGCTGCGAGCGGCGTTCTATAGTCGGTGTTCCTCTGCCGCTTCTCTGGGATGCCTATACGGTTGTGCATGTGTGTGTGTGGGAGGAGGGGGTGGGGGCATGCTCTGTGGCTTGTACGTGGGTATGAGCATCGTTTCCTTGTTGCACTCGGCAGCACCTACCTCTCTCTTTTCTCACACTGTAAGCATACTCATTTTTCAGTGTACAGAGGAAGCGGATCTTTATCTTTCTCGGTATATATATATATAAACCTCATGAAAAGTGGGGGAACCAAAGATCAAATAGCCGTGGCCCGATACAAGTCTCTGCCCTTGCAGCAGCTCTACGCGTTTCCTTCGTGTATGTGCAAACGCAAAGAGAGAATAACTTCCCAACAGCGGGCCACAGACGAGAGAGGATAGCCCCCCCCTCCCTCCTCCATCTCTGATATTCTGAGCGCTAACTCGCTCTGCATATCAGTCTGATGTCACGAATACCATTCTTCCTTCCCCTTTGTCTCCACCACACTCACTTTTCATCTCAGGTACACTTCCAGTCTTTGTACCACTTACTGGTCTCCGTAGTGCGTGCGTGCGTTGTGTGCGCGCCCGCCACGGCTCTTGCGACAGACGGATCTCTTTCAGAGACTCTTTAGAACCCTGGGGAATCTGCTAGATAGATAGTACATACCTCCCCCATACGCTCCAACGAGTTTGTAAGGGGACGCACATTAGCAGTTGGAGCCCACCCACACCCGCTCACGGAGTAGCCTCGCAGGAGTGTTGCAGGGAGCCGAGGAGTGGGACTCTTATTCAGTGCATTCTTCCCCTTTTCTGTTCTGACTGGGCCCTCCCGCGGCCCGTGACTTGACGCTCAGTGCTGACGAGACTCCGCGTAGGAGAAAGGCTGCCGTCATCTAGAGGCCCACTCTCACCACTCCTCCATCATTCTCAGCGGATGCGAGTAGCTGGTGTGGATCAGCTGCTTGCTGTTGAGCACAGCCGACGCCAGCGACAGTACGGCCGCAGCGGCCGCATCACACAGCTGAAGATCGGCACTGCTGCCTGCTTCACGCTCTACGCGCTCAGCAGCTACTCAGAGTGGCGGAACCCGCGACCGGTATCAAATGTGTGGATTGACAACGTATTAGTGGAGGTGGTGGAGGAGTCCTGGGCCGACACACTCCGCGCTGTGCTGCTGTGGTGCGGCATTGCCTGTGGAGCACTGCTCTGGGCGTTCCTGTACTTCACCAGCGCAGCGGATGAGAGGCGCGAAGAGAGGAGGGCGAAGGCACGGGCGCAGGGCCGCCATCAGCACCAACACCTCCACGGCGGTGGCGGCAGCGCGCGCGCTGCTGCGTCCACTATTGCGGTGCCCGACGCGCTGCGGTATCGCCCAGGTGAACCCGCTGCCGCCACCGCTCCATCAAGCTTCCCAGGTTCCGGCGCCACGCTCGGTGCCGCCCCACCCCTGCGCACGCTGGCGGAGCTGGACGACTTTTTGCGCAGAGAGCTCCGCGCTGGCCCTCAGAATGGTGGCAGGGGGATCGGCGCGGCTGCCACCAGCGCCAGGAGCGCTGCTGCACCTTCCTTCGGCGGGCCACAGTCTTTCCTGATGGGCCCGGGCCCGACCACCTCTGGGCTGTCAGAGGGGAGAGTGCAGGTGATGTACGCGCCTGGAACCGCAAAGGGGGCGCAGCACTCCCGCCATAGTCTGGAGAGCATTGACTGGGCGGCCCTCGGCGTGGCGCACACTGAGCAGTCTTTGGCGCGGGTGCGCGAGTGGGTGAGTGAGGTGTGCCGCAAACTTGTCTCGGAGATTCACCAGTGCGACACCTGGTTCAGGGAGAGACAGATATCCGCCTTTGACTGCAGCCACTCGCTACAAGAGGTGATCACCACCACCGCCGCCGCTGCGGCCCCGCAGGCCACCGGCGTAGGCTTTGGCTGGGGGTCAGCCGCCGCCGCCCGCCCTACCACCGAGACCGGGACGAAGCTTGCTGTACTGCTGCGTGAGAGGGAGTATGTGCGGGGCAGGCAGCAGACCGTGCAGGACTTCGACGCCATTCTGCGGTTCGACCAGCGTCTCGCTCTGGAGTCCAAGCTGGATGTGAGCGCAACGTTCCGGGAATCACCAGGGGCGTCGGGGGCGGAGCTGAGTGCCCGTGTGCAGTACACAGTGCAGCGGCTGGAGACTCTTGCATCGCAGAGGTCGCTGGTATCCTTCAAGAACGACGGCGGTGGGGACGACTGGCGCAGTGGCTTCCCCTGCGACTCCCATCTTCTCGTCCACGTGCTGCGCACCTGCGTGGAGGGGCTTCACAACTACGTCCGCTTCGGCCACGAGGGCTCCACGCAGCAGCCGGACGTTGCGCTGTTCATCGGCGACACAGGCGAGCCATACTTTTACGTGCGTCACCGCAGCGGCGCGGCCGACCGACTCTACGCGACACGGCCTGGTCCGCACTCACTATTTGAGGCTCTCTTAGTCTTCGCCGCCGTTATCCACGAACACCATCAGGACGTGTTCAGAGGGCTGCGCGGCACAATGGATTTGAAGCGCGCGGGGCTGTTGAAGGTCCTTGCAGACTCCTCCCTATCCTCTGCCACTGCGTGGCAGTGGTAAGGTGTGGTGGGAATAAGGCACTACATGTGAAGTCCGATGAGTGCGTGAGCGGCGTATAGCTGCGTGTTGAGATGGCAGGCAGCTAACTGAAGCAAAACATGGCGTGTCTGTGCGCGCGAGTCCCCATCTGAGAAGGTCACATAGGCTAACACTGTCGCCACAGCGCGCTTGTGTGGTGTAGCTCTTTATAAACGTATATTCTCTTGACACCCCCCTACCTTGAGGCATAGATTGCGGGGCGAACTGTCCTCCATTGCAGCGGCCTCTTTCTTCTCCTCTCCAACCGAAAGTCACCTGAGCCGAGGAGCGATGTGCACACGCCGGTCCTTCTCTCTTGGTGCTCCTATGCAATCTCTCGCTCTCACTCTTCTTTCCCCCTTTGCTTCATCTGTATCCTACAGTAGAACTAATAGTTGGCTCCTCACCGATAGAAGCTACTTCATCCCCCCCACTCCCCTCTAGGAAGCACGCGCCTGTCACCAGCCTCACCTGGTAGCTTCGTAACTTCAACACCTTTTCTAACTCCCCCGCCACACAGCCGTGTACAAGCGTAACATTCCCGTGGTTGCCATCATGACCTCCGACCACCCCGAGGACCCCAATGCGCAGAACAACGGGGCAGAGGATGAGCAGCCCGAGCAGCAGGAGGCACCTCGTGGTGCCGCGGCTCTCATGATACAGCGCCAGCCCACGGGGACGGTAGGAAGGGGCTTCGACATCCAAGGCTCCATGGCCGAGTTCGATGGCGGCACGCTGAAGTCAGGGAGTCTCTCGGCGAACTACTCCGTCCCTTTCTCCTGGTACAAACTGCATTACAAGGCCGGCAAACTGAAGATTCTCCGCGGCCTGACCGGCACGGCGCTGCCCGGGCGGTGTCTGGCGGTGATGGGGTCCTCTGGCGCTGGCAAGACCACCTTCCTCAACGCCATTTGCGACCGTGTCGCCACCGGCGGCGAGCTCAGGTTCCGTGGCCGCCGGCAGTTTGGTGACGTGGAGTACAAGCGCAGCTACCGTAAGGCCATGGGCTTTGTGGCGCAGGACGATATCATTTCCTCGCTCTCCACCCCGTACGATGCCCTGTGGTTCTCGCTGCGTACGCGGCGTGGCACGGGAATGGCGGAGACGCACGAGCGTGTGATGGAGACGCTGGATGTGCTGCGCCTGGTGCACTGCCAGAAGACTACTGTAGGTGTTCCTGGCCTCGAGGCTGGCCTCTCTGGTGGTGAGCGCAAGCGCTGTAACATCGGCATCGAGCTTATCTGCGACCCCAAGCTCCTCCTTCTTGACGAGCCGACGTCTGGCCTGGACTCTGTGACCTCTGCGAAGGTTGTGCATCTGCTGCGCGAGCTGTCCCGCGTCGGCCGTACGGTGATCTACACGATCCACCAGCCCACCGCTGAGGTGCTGTCGTACTTCGATGACCTGATGCTGATGAC
>JAODGE020027111.1:0-13362 GCA_027574965.2 Ecitophya simulans
CGTAATGGCGAGCCATCGATTTTTTCTTAATAGCTCAATTTAATTTAATCGATTTTTCGACTTTGCGCCGCAGAGTGATGCAGTGCCTCACCCGAAAAAGATCCGCTAGTTTTAATGCTGTCGCTTTTTCTTCGAGTGCTGCGTTAAGCTTGGCTGGTAGAAGTCGTCGATTCGCGCGATGCACAAATCCATTTTCGATTCGTGATGTATACATTTTGGGCAGATAAATTTATTTCTCTTGACATTAATGTGAAGGTACATCTGTAACATCTGCGTGAATCGGAATAAATAATTACGTCGTTTCGAAACTCAAAAAAAACACGCCACAGAAATGTCCTGATTGAGTTTGTACTTTTTATTGCAAAATATATTATAATTTTTTAATATCATGATAATCACGTTAACCCATTCTTTAACACTGCCCCATTTAATGCTTTTATGATGTTATAAGTGCTGTTATAAGTTGAAACTTTTTTCTTCATGGAAATTAACTCCCCAACAACTCATTTGCCTATATACAATTTTTTTAAGGTTTAAATATCAAGGTATATTAATTGGAATTTGTTGAAAATATATAGTTACAGCTAAACTGATACAGAAAGCAACAAATTAATATTAAGACTACTTTCATTTTATATATTTTAAGAGAAAATATTTGTTGATTATTATATTAGATTCATTAATCCCAAGCTCATGAAGCTTAAACCAGATGTTATCTATTACTACTGTACAAAGTAAAATATTATTGGTATATTGCGTAAAATAATTATACTGCACTCACAATCAGCCACAAACATGTCTGAACAAAAAACCAGGCTTTCTGAACTCTTCAAATCCTCTGACACTTACCATTAAAAGAACATTGCATTGCTTTATACAAACTCTGTCTTAACTATGATTTCTACATAGATTTAACTATTCCACTATCATTATGACCAAGTTAAGCAGGCATATACAAAATAAATACTATTAAAAAAATCTTATTCTTGTTATATTCTGTCTCTTTGTATTTAACCTAGCAAGAAAATGTGAAATATAAGCATTGCTTATACCACTCACTGTTTTTCTAAATATCATATCGTGATATATATATTTGTCAACATACTTGTTAAAACTAACCAGGGACTTAAGTTAAAGAGCTAATACAGTTAATAGAACATCGTAAAGTGTTATTGTTTCAGTCATTCTATGATACAGGTCATACAGCTCATCAATTTAAATTTGTTAGTGATGCCCTGCCAATTTCTAATGTGCATTTAGCAGTACCATTAAATGCTGAAAATGTATTAATGATGCACCCCAAACAGAAGTGTTAAAAATTACCTGTAATTAACCTGTAAAATATTTATGTAATTTAACTGAAATAGTCCTCGACTGTAAAGAGTTAGGTCATTTGCCTAAAATTTCACTCTGTTATTCTTTGTATCCCTTGATAACATTCCATGTGTCTAAAAAACAGTTCAAATTAGAATTTTAATCTAGTATTAGGTCAAATCTCCAAAAAAGCAACTTACAGCTTTTGTAGAGAACATACTCGTAACTTGTACAACTTGAACTGAAACCTGCTTAATAACAGAGAAACAAAATATCCTACAAAACTTACTTACTTGAAATCCTAACCTCTTTCAAGTTCAAGTGTTTGTTATTCCACAAAGGTACCCTTCTTTTGCTTCTAAATCCATCTTTTCGTCTCGCTGCGACCACTTCAACGACACATTCTGTACCAACGTGTTTGTGATGTAGGTCCTCAATCCATGCGAGTCCAAGTCCCGAAAATAAACCTCCGCTTTCGACATATTACGTTGTCAAATCGCGCCGCCAATCGTCCGCTCTTCGCACGCGCCTATCTAAATGACGATGCAAACAACTTACCGTATTGTGCTTCGCGTCGGGTAATTCTTAATTTAGATTTTGAAATAGGCGCTAGTGACGCCGCACGACAGCACCACCAACCTAGGTAAAAGATAAATTCGTAAAATGGCCGCGCCGTGCTCGCTGTCAACCTCGCTCGCGATGCCCGATGTTTACTATCCCGATGCTCCCGATGTGAGGCAGCGCTAGGCGCCCCGCTCGCATTGCGCACCCAGCTACGGAAGGCGTCGGGCTCGCGCCCATCCGAGGGCGAAGATGACCATCATCGTGTTCCTGATTGATACGTCGGCGTCGATGTTTCAAAGGTAATGCGCCAGCGAGCCGAAAATCTCGATTTCAATCGAGCACCGTTGTCAGGTTATGTATTGTTTTCTAAACGCGCTTTGTTTGCAGGACGTATGTGAACGGCCGCACCACGATACTAGATGTCGCCAAGTCGGCGGTCGAATATTTTGTTAAACTTCGCCAGCGGAGTCCGGACAGTCGGATTGACCGTTACATGTTGCTAACATTCGAAGAACCGCCAAACAATATCAAAGCAGGTAGAAAACAAATGCTACACGTTTATTTTCGGACGGGTTTTTGGATTGAGCGTGCATAATGGGTTGCCTAACTTAAGGCACCAAAATTCAAACGCTTAGAGACTTATTTCAATTTTTTTTTGTAGGATGGAAAGAAAACCTGCCGACGTTTATGAACGAATTGAAAAATCTCCAATGTTACTCCATGACAACAATGGGTGTAGCAGTGAAGCAAGCCTTTGATATCCTCAACATAAATCGAATGACTTCTGGCATTGACACCTATGGACAGGGACGATGTCCGTTTTTTCTTGAAACTGCTGTGATTGTAGTAATAACCGATGGGGGCAAGCTCTCCACCGTCAACGGGGTACACGAAGACTTCAACCTGCCAATGAATAATCACATTCCCGGCTCAGAAATGACCCGCGAACCGTTTCGTTGGGATCAGCGCCTGTTCGCGCTTGTTTTACGCTTAGCTGGCACGCCGGCGGTCGAACGCGACGCCGGCATCGTCCCCACAGATCACAGTCCCATCGATGCAATGTGCGAAGTCACCGGGGGACGCTCCTACTCGATAACGTCGCAGCGAATGCTCAATCAGTGCATCGACAGTCTCGTCCAGAAAGTACAAAACGGAGTTGTCATCAACTTCGAGAAAATCGGCCCGGATCCACCTCTAGTCAACGAAAAAGGCGAAGAGGAACCCATGGGGCTTGATAACAGAGAGTATGCCGAGGAGAGAATGCAGTCCGGCACACCGCAATGGTATCAATGCAGGAAAATGATCTACGTGTCGAAGAACGCGACGCAAAAGGGATATCCGGTTGGATTCTGGCCGATTCCCGAGAGTTTCTGGCCGGAGGCGACCGTTACGCTATTACCTCCGCGGACGGCGCATCCTAACGTCAAGTTCACTTGTACAAGTTCCGATCCGATGGTCATCGAGAATCTCCCGTTCGATAAATACGAATTAGAACCGTCTCCGTTGACGCAGTACATCCTCGCGAGGAAGCAACCGATGGTGTGCTGGCAAGTGTTCGTCCCGAATAGTTACAAGAACACCGAGGTCGGCCATCCTTTCGGATACTTAAAAGCCAGTACGAACTTGAGTTGCGTTAATTTATTTGTGATGCCTTATAATTATCCGGTTTTGCTACCTTTGTTGGACGATTTGATGAAGGTAAGATCTACGACTCACTCGGCGCGAACATTGTTAATGTGTTCACTTATTGGGCAGGTGCATAGATGGAAACCTTCCAATGAATGGAGAAGTCAATTTCAAAACTACATGCGAACGCTTCCCGCATACTACGCGAATCCGCTGCGCAGAGCTTTAACGAGAATGGGACAGCCGCTGCAATTGGCTCAGTCGTTGATACCGGAAAATGCGGAGAACTGTCTGAGCTACACTGTGATGAATTATTTGAAGAAGTTGAAGAATATGGCGAAAGCGGAGCATGACAAATTGTGTTCTGATATTATTCAGAGGCAGTCTGGGGTTGGTTCATATATATTTTTAAATTCTCATTGTTATTAACAATGCGTTACTGATTGTTTTATGTAATTTTAGATGAACGTGTTAAAAAATACTTTCAACACGCCTGAACAAATACGCGTCCTGCCGAAAGTCTTAATAAAAAAGGACCTCATCAGTCATCCGCTGTTAGTTGATAAGTTCAACGCACAAAAAGACCAGTTAGTTGATCTCGGCACATTGTACATAGGCACCATGGATAAGGAAGGTTTAACGATCAATTTTCGGAATCCTTTTGATATTCCTAGAAATAGATTAATGCAACAGGTGAGGATGACTTAATTTAGTTGTTAAAACTACTTTAAATGTTGTAAACTCATCTATAAAGCTGATTTTTATATTTGAGAATTACTTTTGCTCCCATTGGTCGTAGTTAGTGTAAATAACGCCAAAGCAATCCATGTGATCTTAATCAATTTAATTTCCTTTATTCATTAGAAAATGCTTACATCATAGTTGAAATAATTAACATGCCGTTTCAAACTAGTTACAACTTATTGTAGATGGTTTGTTGCGTCGATTGTCGTAAGAGGTCGGTTTAATTTAAAACATGTATAATTGTGCTATAACTTTTAATGTGATAGTTATCGAGCATACTATTACATTTGACATTAATTCTTCTAGGTTGCACTAATGAGAAATAATTTCCTCCAATGCGACTGGGTCGTTCAAGATAAGGACAGCGCGCACGCGCTACCCATCTCGCAAATGGGCAACTATCAAGAGTACCTTAAACGACAAACGCCCCAACTTCGTGAAATCGAATCAGCTCCAGTTAGGCAGCACATGTTTGGCAATCCGTTTAAGATTGACAAACGAATGATGGTAATGTTCAACAATTCTATTGTTACTATATTACTAATACAACTTTACTAACAATTCGAATCTCTCAGGTCGACGAAGCTGATATAGACTTTGGTGGCTCCTCACCTGGCAATTCAAACCGAGCAGCAAAGCGCGCAAACAACAGCGGAATCGACGCTACAGCCCGGATACCCAGCAGCAAGAGGAAACCCGGGCCATTACCTCGCGAGTTGATCGTGCGAAGGCCCAGCACAGATCTTACGCCACCGGCGAGTCCGGTGCATTCGCCACAACCATCGCCGATACCGTGGGTGTATCCAGACAGAGTTCCACCGCTCGACGAACCGCCCCTTCACACCATCGTAAATCACAGCGCGACTAATGGAATTGACGGGACGCATGCGGAACCTCTTCGACCGCCGTCGCCGACTCCCTTACTGCCCTTCAGCATAACGCCGCCAGAGTCCACGAACTCAACGACCGGTCGACCATTCCCTCCAACGCCTGAGAACAACGACTACTTCAACTTCACGCAGGACGACAAGCAAATATCGCAGATCCTCAAAGAGGCTAGCAACACCGTCAATAACAACAACGTCCAGAACAGTATCAATAACGGTATTTCCACGAACGAGATTAAGCAAGAAATCAAGGTAGCGCTCCATTCTCACCTTGACTTATCGTATTATTTACTAAACGGCGGCCTTTTCCTCCAGGTGGTGACGGAGACGAAGCAGGAAATAGATAGTGCTAATTATGAAGTGCGTAAAACGCTTAACAAACTCATTCGGCGGCCGGGCAAAAACTTCTCCGAGTTGTTCGAGCAGCTAAAGTCACTGAAAGGCGACGCGGAAGTGCAAGTAGCGATCGTCCAGCTGGTCATCAAGGAATCGTTACGCTTTAAAAGACAACAACTTGCCAGCAAATTAGAGGAGCACGTTCAAGCCCTGCTGGGCGCCGAGAACAAGTGACTAGCGCTCGCGGCCGGCGTGCCGCATTAAATTAAGAATACTTTATATCATTTTGTACATTCTCACCCTCCGCGTTCTATTTAATCGAAGGCGAGCGATGAATCGACAATTGATCGTTTCGTATTATTCTCATTATTTGATTTATTAATTTATGTACAAAGCATTGTCAGCCATTTGTATTTCATTTATCTATTACTCGTCGCTGTGTACAGAATTCGCGTACGAAGAAAAGATTTTTTAAATGTTTAATCCTGTGTTTTAATTCTCTCCATTTACAGAACATATTGTTTTCACAGTTATCACAAATTGCAAAGTTCAATTTACGTGTTTGACCAGTTTTGCTGTCTTTTTTGTGCACTTTTTGCGCATACTTCAATTATAACATTCTGAAAATTGCACTTCAAATAGAAACTAAAACATAATTACTATTTAATAGTTGTTTTCAAATGGTTGAATATTTTAAGTGAAACTAACGAACAGCAACTTGTTTAATGAGAATGTTAGATATTTTTAATTACAGGTTTGCATCTCAGTTGCAAAATGGATAGGTATCGGTTAAAAGCGTTAAAACAAAGTTCAATATGCGTTGTTTTGCAGGGCAGTGTTATTTTATTTACAGCTAGCCAGGAATTGAGCAGGAAACATCCTACATTTCATCAATTGGCTGCTGATTTCGGTCTTACATTTTTCAATAATAAATACACAAAGTACACTCACGTCTTCAAAAAATTTTACTCATAAAATAAACAAAACATTCAAACGAATGTCCGAACTACTATGAAGTATAAATATGGTACACGCACGATATGTACAATACTTAACATATCTGTACAAGGACTGATGTTTGTCACAACAAACAATTCTTATTCCTATCCACGGATTAAACTTTCGGAATCACTCGCTCAACAATAAGTTACCAGCTGTACACACATACGCGTAATAATTAGAAAAGAAACTAATAAACTTGGCAATATAATTGTAAATATATTATTCGGAGGGATCGGCTTTGGAGGCTTTAAATGCGTTGAAAGCACTTCTCGCGTACAAGTGATCTTTCAATTGAACATTGGCGATTTGCCCCTCGACCGTCTCCTCAGCATCGGAATTTACATCATTCGAAACTTTCTTGTGCATCTTCTTCCTGTCGATCACCTTCCCGTCCGCATCCAGGGTGAGTTTCAGTATTTTATCAGGTTTGCGCTTTATTTTCCGCTTCTTGCCGACTTTCGACTTAAGTTTGCCTCTCTTCTTGGGCGAATTTTCAACTGCTGCAGCATTCAATGACATAGTAATCGAATTTTCTTGGTTTTCCCTACCGTCGATAATTTGTTCGTTGATCATGGAGACATCACTACAGACGCTATTACTCCTCATGGTATCGCCAAAGATAATCATATTGATTTCGTCTTTGTTCAAGACGATCTCATGACGCGACTCATTCTCGGATTCGGAAATATCCCGCGACGGATGCAAAAACTCCGCGGGTTCGACAGCAATTTCAGCGGGAGTCTCCGAGACTTGTTTTTCATCAATATTAGAAGCATTAAAATTAGTATTTGAATTAGAGTTTGAATTGGCGTTAGCACAGTTTTCAACAGGTACGTTAAGATTATCATGATTCAATGTCTTGCTTGTAGTGTCTTCTTCAGTTGCGGAAACCACAACCGTATCAGTATTTAAAAGTGAATTTATTTCTTGTGGCTTTGTTTCTTGGGCAGATGTGCTTGGGCTCGTCTTACATTTCCGTTTACCTTTCAATTTTTTCTTACGTTTACTCTCGCGCTTCTCCTCCTTGTCATTGGCGTATTGTTTAATGGCTTTCAATGAAATGGTCATTGTTATTCGACCTGGAGTATTGTCGTTGTCTTTCTCCTCAATTTTGCTTATCACAGGTGGTACTGAAGACGAACTCGTGGATAAGGTATCTTGTGAATGCGAATGCACGTGCTCGGTTTCGTTATGCAGCGCAGGCATATCATTACTTACTTCTACGTTTTCTGCGGAATCTTTGGGTTTTTTCGAAGTTGTACTCGCGTTTGAAGTAGATTGATGGGTTTTTTTACGTTTACGACAATTATAAGTTTTCAGAGGTGGTTTGGGCTTAGGCTTATTTTCCGATATTTCCTCCGTTTTCTCCCGTTCACTGGGCATTACGGCAATTGCTGCTGCGTCTTCAACGATTCCTTCATTATGAACCGATTTTAAAGTATCATTTACCAAATGTGATGATTTATCACCCATTTCTTCCGCATTTTCGCCTAAGTTATTATTTTCTAATAAACTTGTGGCTGCATCAACAGCGCTATTTAAAACTTTAACCGCCTGCGATTTTTCAACAATATTCATTTTATTAGAATCTAATGGCATATTTTCTTTAATTTCAGTCATAATAGAAGAGTTTGTGTGAAGACTTTCCACGCTGTCGATTTGCTGCAAGTTTTCAACGACTTTCGCATGTTCTATCTCACCGATTTCATTTGCAACTTGATACTGTCTCCTTTTCCTAGGTGGTAAACTAATTAATACCTTCTCTTTCTGCTGCTCATTCGTCGCTCCTACTGCCACATTGGAGACGTACTTCTGTGAAGCATGACTTACGACTGATTTGGAAATAGCATGCGGATATTTCATCTTAAGCCAATTTAACTTCTCGTTTGGTGTTTGTTTTATATACGTTACTTCTTTTTGTCGACGCACTTTGAAAGAACAGATGCCCTGATTCGCTGGAGACTTGTGTGCAGAACTTGTGAGTGGATATTCTTTAACAACTTTCTTAACAATGGACGTTTGATTTTGAAATCTTGGCTCTGATTGGGTTTGGCATTGAACTTGATGATGCTTAACTTGATGCGCGGTGAGGAGGTTTTGTTCCAGGAAGTATTTATCACAATATTTGCATGGATATTCACTCAATCGGCGAAGTACGTCATTATGAGAATGATAAATTAGGGTATGTTGATTTAGATCATTTCTACAACAAAATAGTTTTTAAGGATTTGAAACAAATCACAAATTAAGTTCAAAATTTGACAAGTTTGTAGCATTTGTTGCACTGAATTCTACTTATTTCAGTTTCTACTTAATAAAAATCAACGTTGAGATTTATATCAAATAGTAGTTAAAATTACAAACAATCCCAATAATAAATAATTACTAGAAATGCTTACTGTGAAACAAATGGCAAGTTAAAACATTCCCCACACCAAAACTTTGCCAACAATTCATGCTCCTTCACTTTATGATCGGATAAACTGTCTAAACTCTTGAAACTCTTCCTACAATGTGTCAACAGGCATCGAAACTTTTTTCGGCGATACGAAGAAGGACTGTAATTATGCCTGTTGAATTCCTGCAGCTGTTTTCCATAAACATCTAGTGTTAAATCATGCCTATAAGAAAGTATGCCAATAATTCCAGTATTAGAAATTGTTTTATAGACATACTGTTCACTAGAATGATGGTGGTGATAGTGGTTCTTCAACTCATCAAGTGTATCACATGCATGTTTACAAATATTTGCAGTGCAAGAGTACTGCATCAGTCTGTTTTCTCCATTACACAACACTTTCTCGTTATTAACATCACAAGTTTGTTGTGGCAACCACCAATTTAAATTGCCATCAGTTTTATCCAAGTGATCATTGCCTATTTTTCTCTCATTTTCTATTTGTTTTTGTGCAACATGACTTTCTGGAAGCAAATTAATTACTAAATTGTTAATTACTAAATAATAACATGCAATGTTCTTTAAACTTGCCACCATTGAAGAACGAGTAGTCTTGAGTGTTTCTTGGTGTTCTACATTCATTTTCTGAATCATTCTCCTCATTTGTTTCATCCTCACCATCACTGCCTCCATCCTCAGTGAAGACAAAAATGGGCTGGCTCATTTTTACCTTAAAAATCTGGAAAGCTGGAATGACCCTATCATTCTCTCCAATGTCCTCATCCTGCAGAGCATCTGACAATATTTTCTTCATGAAATAGATCCACCTAATCAGGTACAGACACTCATGACATATGTAGCGACCATGTCTCAAAGCTTCCTCCTAAAATGTGCAAATTGCCAAATGTTCAGTAATTATCAACTGTTATAATAAACCTATTCATTTAGAGGGACTCACCACGTCTCCGAAAAGCTGCATTATGTTCAGATAAGGTTGGTTGGCAGAATCATAGATGCTGTAGCAGAATTGCTCCAGTGATCGCTTGCAAAACAAACAAGTCTTGAGTTGCATTATGACGACGGTCGCGAAACGAAGCGAATCATAAAAATCTCGACGGAAGGACGTGCGACTAATTAATCATCTTGGCTGGAATGAGTAACTGTTTGTTTTATGCGCAACTCGTGTGTTTAATATCATATTTAGCAGGGTGTACAATGAAGCGAATTACAACTGCTAACCTATGGCAGCTTTGTCTCGCACTGAAGAGTGTGTGTGAGTGAGCGAGAAGCGCGAGGATTTCAAGGCGCAAGGTGTGTTACAAAAATGTTTCGAGATTTGTGAGATAATTTAGGGGAGTGTTATGTTAATATTAATTCGTTGTTTCGTTGTCAAGTAGTAGATTGACATACTGCACACATGTATCTATTTACTAATAAATTAAATTTAGTGAATCCAAATTAAAATCAATAATAAGAAATGCCCTTACTGTTCAAAACAGAATCTTTTAAACTTATATCAAGATATGTTTGGGAGCAGTTCAAAATAAAGATATTTTATTCAGCAATAATATTACGAAAATATATGATATTAGAAAAGAATTTTTCTAAAAACAACATTTCTTATGCTTATTTCTGGCTTTATTGTTTAAAAGTAACAAAGATTATTTTATTGCAATTTTTGCTGTAAATTACATCACAACAAACACATGTGTAGGCTTGTATATTTAAATTTATTTTACTTTAATAAACTGTGATTCAAATTCATCAATGCCAACAGATTGATTAGCTTTATCATCATAATCTGCCCATTCCTTCTCTGCTAAGTCGACATCCTCAAAAACTTTGCCACTTTCTTCCACCTTGGCAATCCAGCCTTCGCTCGGTGAAAATTCGACTGGTTCAATTCCTCTGCAATCGAACATTACTAATGTGACAAAGTTACCTCTATTTAAAGATGTAAACTTTCCTGCATTATCCATTAGAAGAAATGAGAGTTAGTTATCTGGAGTAGGATTTGATTACTGTCACAATTTTTTACCATTAGTTCCAGGAAGAATGTTCAAGCTGTTTTCCCTGGAACACAGCTTACACTTTGCAAAATAGTGCACTTCGGTTTTGCCCATTTTTGTGGGAAAAGTTTGAGATTCCATAACATCATGCCATTTATCTGAAACCTCTCCACAGCCAAGGCATTTGATTTTCAGTAAGAAGTTATAGTTTGGGTGGTTGGTGTACAACTCGTCGATATTTTCTAAGTTTGCTTTGATTTGTAATGCAATCTTTACCATTTTTTTGTGTTAAACAAGGATTGTTCTTATAAAATAATTCGGTTTTCTGCAGATCCGAGTAGAACGTGCTGTCGGTGCTGTCAGTTATTCTTCATGGTGGGGAGGTTAAAGCGATTAAACAAGAGATCCAAGAGATTAAACGGATTAAGCCAAAGAAGTTCTGGCCTGCTTTAATTAATGCACTCAATAATTCGTAACAATTCTTGTTTCAGCATAATGAGTATCGAAAAACCAAAAATTGTTTCTTCTTAGGGGATCACATTAACTCGCCTGATAATACATGATGCAATGAAGGAAAAGAGCTCAATCACTAATAAGAAACAAGAAGCTATTCGATTTGTAATGGAGAATTTTGGAACAAATTGATAATGAAACAACTGAAAAAGCAGTCATAACAAGTTTACGAAACTCGTGTTTTTCAAGCTATTTCAAGTTATGGAGAACAACCCAGTGTAACAGTGAGCGATTTGCAAAAATACATGAAAAATGGTTAAGCCAAGTTCATACTTTACCTGACAAGTGCTTTCCAAAACACAAAAAGTCTGTTGGGAGACCATCAAAAGTCTTTGACAAATCAGCCAGGAGAACTAAATCATAAAAGGAAAGAAATTTGCGAGAAATCAACTGGTAACTGCGACTGAAATTAAACTTCAAAATGATGGTGATAGGTCTACAGCCAGATTGCTACATGAGTGTAGATCACTACTCCTACCATAGCAAGATGCATTTTTAAAAAATGGAAGACTCTAGCAGTCAAACAATCTAATGGGACTTTGGGCGAGGTGTGGACATTGATTCAGAAACTTAAACTAAGCAAGTGAAACTATTCCCCACTATTCCCCACTTATTGTGATATGAACATACATGAAAAGAGAAAAAGGATGAAGTTTCAGAGACTTGCTAATTATCAGGAACTTGTTAGTGAGACTTTGAATACACAGACAGAAATAAACAGAGTTGAGGCCATGGAAAGTAAATCAGTTGCATTTCAAATAGAAAATAATGCAATTCCAAAGCTCACAGCTATTAAGCCAGATGAAATGATTCAAAATATACTGATATCTGAACAAAGACTAGAAAATGATCCAAATTTGCAAAACCTTCAACAGCAGCAACAAGTACAATTTCAAATAGTTCCTCGGATTACGGGAATTAATTCTGTAACTTCTGCATATTTTGCTAGTCAGAACTGTGCAGAAAGTTCAGTGAGTGCAGTGCAAGTAGAATATATTTATAATGGCTCAATAATTTCTGTTACAAATTAATGGTTTATGATATTTATATTTGGGCACAGGTTATTCATTTGTATTTATTTGCTAATGCCAGAAATTTGGCGTTCTTGGCATATAAAATTAGCACAATTCTTTAATTACACACTTTTAATTAGTGTTATTTTTACTAATATTTGTTTTTGAGTCACATTTATCTTTAAAAGTAAAGGATTAAGAGAGTTATTTATTTGCAAATGTAATATACTAACGTTTGTTATTAACTCAAATTGTTAAGACTTCAGATTTAGAGTTATTTAGGTTGCTTATAAAAAAAGACCAACTTTTATACAATAATTTGCAGATATTTATATAAAATCAAAAAATCAAAACCTAAACAAATCTTTAACTTTCTTCAATTTCCTTACACTGGGGAATCTTGGTCAAATGTGACGCATTTTAGTGTGTTTGGTAAAATCGATGAGCCAAAGCTTTTCTGTGCCGCTCGTGCTTTGTACTTCTTCCCGGCTTCGGCACGAGCGCGTAGATGCGTAGATGCGCGTAGATTATTACAAACGAACATTAACATTGCATTCGATTTTAGACAAAAGTGCAAAGGAGTACCTCTTTGCATTATTGCCAAAAATTGCAAAAAATTGAAAATTAAATTAAACTAGTTTAATGGACGCAGAATTAAACGTAGATTCAAATGGCACCAACCAATTTTGTCTACTGTTAATATTTTTCGAGATGATGTTCGAGCGGAATTATTAAAATTTAAAAAATAATATAAATTATTTTTCGAAAATTATGTCAATATAGAAATTATATAACATAACACAAATCCAAAAAAAAACAACTAACTCAGGCGGGAATCGAACACGAGCTGCACACGCGATGGTGCATCGGCCTGCTTATCGAATCTGAAAGTCGAGGCGCCATCTCTGAGTGAAGCAACTACCCGTGGTTCGATTTTTTAACATGGCATGAGCACC
>JAODGE020027119.1:0-11774 GCA_027574965.2 Ecitophya simulans
GCACTGTAATATTTAGTTTTACCGAAAATTTGCAATTTTCAGTGGTATATTCAGTCCACGTGTGCCACCCAAGGCGAAGGACTGTATGAAGGTTTAGACTGGCTGTCCAATGAGCTGGCCAAAAAATAAGCTGTACGAAGATAACCGACCGCATGCCAACTCGCGTTTTAGTTAACACAACACTCTTATATACACGTTTTCATATTTGGGCTAAGCTGCTGATAATACGTCTGATCATGCGCCCCTTGACTCTGAACTTTTACTCCTCTCCAAACTTTCCTAAGCGTTTCGCCGTTGAGGAAATCAGTGCATTCGAGTGCTTTGATCAATTAACAATGAACATTCACATCGTTTTTAAGTCTAGAAGCGTATTTTTCGTTGATGCGATTCAGAAGTCTAATCCGCGTAGCAAGAGATTGCATCGGGCTGTGATCAGACGATTATATATCAACAATTAGTAATTAAATTAAATTGGTATAAGTATAACATGATAATCTTAAGTTAATTTCTAATATTCTCCTTGTGATTTATGTAAGTATTTAATAAGAAAAATAAAATAGTCGATAATGGACGAATCGCTGGCAACCGTAAAATCGGTTTTCACGCGCTTGTTGCACATGCGACTATTCGAGATTGGCGGCGTGCTCCAAGTGTTTGCGTGACTTGTGAAGTAAGTTGATGGAAATGGGCAATCAAGTGTGATTTTATGCATCAACTTGAGCAAATCGAACCATAAAGGTGGAAAATTAATAAACACAGGAATGATAAAATCTCTGACCTCTCTCAATTTTTGCACATCGAAGAATTTTTGGTTAATTCAAAGAATGTCGATTTAAATTGGCAATTGCAAGCTTGATTTATTTTTATGTGCAAATGTTTTAGTACTATAGTGAGAAATATTATCGATAATATTTTATTCACTTATGTTCTGCAAGTTATGATTTGTTATGAAGAATTTACTTCATACTTTAAAAGTACAAAGTTTGCCAATTTGTAGACTTCATGAAAATTGCAAATATTTACCAATTGTGTAGCATATTTGTTGATGCAAAGTTGAAGCGCTAAGGACTTTTGACGTGTCTATTGATAATCGTGCGCGTATGATCGCAAACACCACGGGACGTTTGAAATGAGTCGGTTTATTTTAATTTCAATACTTGTGCCAGTTATGCATTCGAACGACTCGCATATTGCAATCGAGGGCAAACTAAAGTTAACAGTTAACATCAATGATAATATGTATAAGTAACGTGGAAGTGAAAAAAAAAATAAATGAAGCGCCAACGCCGTCGACTAATTGGTTCGCAACTGATAGTCGCCGTTCTGCGTGATGTAGCGCACCCAGGGTAGCGCTTGGTAGCCGCTCTTTTCGATGATCTTTAGGTAGCGCACCTTAAANAAGTACCTGTATGCCGGAAGTCGTAAAGTACGGAATCTCGAATTTGACCTGAATGGGCGGCTTGCCCTCGAGGTCTTCGCATTCGACGCTCGGCAGGCCGAAGTGCGCCCGCATCAGATACTCCTTGCCGCCGGGAAAGGACTTGATCGACCAGGTGATGGCGTTCTGCTCCGGGGCGTACTTCACGCTGCCGATGGTGGTCTTGAACTTGGGCGAGTCGGCGTCGGCCGGCACGGGAATGACGATCTCGACGTTGTTCGCCGTCGAGCGCCGCTTGAACTGCGACTTCGCCTTGATCATGTACTCGACGCGGCTGTGCGCGTGCCGCTCGATGACCGATTCGATCCAAATCAGCGGCTTCACCTGCGCCCCGAAAACAAAGCGTCGAGGCAACGCGTTCGTCGCCGGTCGGCGTGCGCTACTCACGTGCGTGTTCAGTCGGTACGACATCAGCTCGAACTCGCCGTCCGGCGGAATGAAGGAGATCGTGCGGTCGTTCTCGAACCGCGACAGTCGCACGCACTGGTGAAACTTGACGTCCTCCAGCTCGACGCTCTTCGACTTGCCGCGGCCGGTGCTCTCGAACAGCACCTTGTCGTTCAATCCCAGCCGCAGCTCCGGCATGCCCGACAGATACACGCGCATCTTGATCGCCCCGACGATCTCGCTGCGCAGGACGTTGCCGTTCGCGTTCGCCAGCAAGTTGACCGACTCGATCACGTCCAGGAACACCTCGTTCTTCCGATACTTGATGCCCTCCGAGCGCCAGGACACGGCGTTGGTGACGGTGGGCGGGATCGTCGGCTGAATGACGAGCTTGTGACCTTCCTGAGTGATGTACTCTTGGAGGATCTTGCTGTCGGTCGTTTGCGGGTATCCGAAGTCTAATAGTTCGTCCAACAGTTCATAAATTACAACGAAATTATCACGTATGCTTTCCTCCTCGAGCTCCTTGAAATACTCGGACATTACTTGGACGATCTTGTGCAGGAAAACGAAGATCAGCGCAGCGTTTGCGTTTTTCTTCGTGATGCTCACTATATACAAGTTATTGGTTTTGATATAACTGAACGTTGCCTCGCCTGTTTGAAGGATGGGTGTGAGCATGCTGTCTTCCTCTTTTTCCATTAGTAGGGGCATGAACTTTTCGATTACCCCCATATCGATGTCCCCTCTATAGTTTCTCGATATCAACACCTAAAAAGACAAAGATTTAAATAATTTTATTAATCTAGACATCCACACACTAAACAAAACAAACCATTATTAAGAGAAATGTTTGTATTCATTAAAAAGTTCATGTGTTTTGTGCATTTTTCAATTAATTTCTATAAAACTTGAGATATGTTATTCATTTGTTTCTAGGGTGTTTCTAGCTCCCAACTAGTAATTTTTCACATACTTTGGTAACTCGTTGCAACAATTTAAAAAAATACAATTATTCTCACCTTCCCTTTAACGTCCAATATATAAATCGCTGACGAAGACATCCTGCAACGTCCTGCTAACTACTAAACACCTGCAAAACTTGTCGTCGTTGTTTGCGACGTTCACTTGTTTCGACGATCAGCAACTACCGACTCCCATGTTTACGCTGCGAAAGTGAGCCGGATTAGATTTCGATGAATTATTACCGATGCGTAATTAATATCGGTGTATTTGCATGAGTTACACACACCTTAGTTTATCAGGCAATGCGATTAGGTAGTGTTGCATGCATTTATCATTTATTTGTGACGATGTGACAAGACCGACCGGTTGACACGCACTTGCAGCGTTGCGAAGTCGGCGCATTTGGTCAAAATTTATTTGCGAGATTTTATCGACTATCATACAGTTTGGCGCAATTATTTTTATTTTAACAATAATTTTATACTAAAATTATTATTATCATATTATGTTTAAATTATATTGTAGTATTTTTATGTCATTTATTTAAAAATCAACTGGGTACAACTGGCAACGCTGCATGATCAAACGACAGCTAGTTTCACAAAATGGCGTCGAGTTCAAAACGACACAGGTTTCCATCTGGTTTATGCAAGTTTTAAGTGTGCAGTACTAAATAATCAGTGGTAGTATCAAGGGAATATTCAGTTTTAAATATCGAACATGGTGTTTATTCGCGCGGAGGCGATTTCGTGGCAGAAAACGGCGTCCGGGCGGTCGCGTTAATCCTTATTTACCCATCATGCACCGTGAGTGGGAGTGAATGAGTCCGCTCGTGCCCAGTCGGCGAATCGCGGCGGAGCGGCGACGTCGGCAGCGCTCCCGTGTCGAAGCCGAGCGCCCTGAGCGTTGAACCTGCGCGCGCCCGTGCGTCCGTCCCTCAGTCGCGTTCGGTCCGCATCCCATCCGCGAATCGCGCACGACGGGCACGGTCCGGCGATCGGGCCGCAGGAGCAAACGGACCGCGAGGCACCCGCGACGCCGGAACGCGTGTGATGTGACGGATTCGGCGAGCGCAAGCGATCGACCGTCTGGCAGGGCTCGGCGTGCGTGCGTCGTGTCGTCCGCCCGCGAGCGGGGCGGCGGTCTGCGTCCTCGACGGCGAACCCATCCACGGCGATCTCAGGCAACCGGGGCGCACCGCACCCCAGCGCGAACGAGGTAAAGCGGGCGGCGGGCGCATGTCCGGCCGTCCCAGTCGGCGGCGGCGGCGACGACGACGACGATCAGTCGTTCCGGCGCATCGCGACGATTGGGGCGGTCCGCGACGGCCGCTACTACGCTCGTCCCGCTCCGTGCGGCGCGCGTAGTATGTAAACACCGTTCGCCCCGCCCCGTCCCGTGTGTCGTGCGATTGAAAATTCGCCGTGCGAATTGCATTTCGAACGGCGTCGCAATAAAAAGCCGCGCGCGCGGCTACTTATACCCGCCAGTCGATAATTAGTCCCTACCTGCGGCCGAGCCTCATTAAAAATCACTCTCGGCGAAATTCGATTCGCGCCGCGGATTATCGCCGCCTCCTTCTGCTCGTCTAGCGCGACCGACGATGCGATCGGTGTGAAATAAATGTTGGACTTTATTTTTAGAAATGCATTCTCAAAATGAGGGAAAACGACCGAACCACTTGACTTGACTTCCCAGTAACTCATAAGAAAGGTATTTATACTTGGAAACGCATTAGTACACGCCATTACAGAGTAAAAATAACCATAAATTCATCAATCGTTAAGAAGTACTTAAAAAAAACACAAACGTTCGTTAAAATGGGTACGTTTATTAAAACGGCATGAACCAATGTGCACAACGAACTGAAACGCTGGATGTTCACTTGTTTTTAGTAGTTTTCTTTACTAAAATCGTCCCTAGGGAAATTACATGCTCTGGTGTTTTTGACATTCATATTCCCGTAAAGAACAGTGACTGTCACTTGTTTCTGGTACATTTGGTAATTTCTCCCAACAATAACCACCAACATCTTTTAGTTTAATAAACATCTCCGTGTGGTTTTTCATAACATAGTGCGGAAAACTACGCGGGCTGTACATTTCTAACGGTTTCGAGCTTGTCTATGTAATGTGACCTGTTCAGCGACTAAAAATGCAATCAGTGCGCATTTTGCTTAACCCCAAGCTGGTGTGTTTGCATGTGGGGCACGCAGGGCACACGAAAGCTCGCTAAGCGGAAGAGGGGCGCGAGCACCAGACGCTCGCGATCACGATGTCTACTAACCAGCTTATGGATTCCTGTTTGTAAGTACTTGGGTTAGGTGGCTTGCAAAAAAAAAAACGAAACGACAATCTCTTAACCCATCGACTGCCACTATTTCCTGTTTGCACAGGCGCGCGAATTTCAAAATCGATGCGCGTCGACAGGCAGTCGACCGACGCACTCGATGGGTTTGGATGATGAAAAAAATCCGTTTGCTAGATTTGGAGCACCGCAATGATTCAACTTGTTGCCGTTTATCTTGTTTAGAATACCCAAACAAACACGCCTTATCTCGAAATTGCAATCGATCGCGATCGCGCCCGAGTACGCTTTCGAGACGAGGTGTTAGGTGGCAAGTTGATGTTTAGTTTTCGTGCACGTTTGGCTCTCGGGCGTTTGTGGGTGCTCGGAAGGGTTCCGAAAGTGTCGTTAGCTAAAGACTTTTTGGCTTTTCTGCGCCGGCAGGCTCGTGAATCGACGCGTCGAGCAGCGGCAGGAGCACAGCGTGACGCACACGCAGATAACGCAAAGGTAACGTGCCCCTCCAGGTGACCCGGCGTTTGTGATGCAAACGCTTATGACTTCGCATCGCTCATCAGGCGCGCGCCGGCGATCGTCCGATAATTGCGTTCGTTTGTTTGCCGGTCTAATGAAGCCTCAGTAACTGGCGGGACGCGTTCGTCGGGAGCGCGTAATGTGCAATTATCGGACGGCGCCGGGCGCGCGCGCGCGACACTCGACGCTCGCTGGCGATCTCATTCGATTCATTGTTATTTTGTGTTATTTTAGGCGAGTTTTGCCAGACAAAGCCAGCGATATGCCGCACTACAAGTGAGTATTAGTTATGAAGTTCAAGTCCGTCGTTGCCGGTGCGCGAACGTTTTCGTCGTCGTCGTCGTCGGGCGATAGTGTGTGTCGTTGACGCCGGACCGTTTTGTGATTGCAGAGGGCAAGATACCGGAGTATCTGTCGGCGACGGCGTCTATCACGCGCACAGCAATGGTCATTCCGAGCACTCGCCCAATTCCAGTCACATGTCCGTGCACAGCGACGAGCCGCTAGTGCGCGGCCACAAGCAGCAGACGACGCAGCAGGTGACCACCGTGACGAAGGTCGTCCAGCAGCTGGGCGGCGACGGGGCGCAGGCCGAGTACGTGCCGGTGCCGATCGGCGCCTACGCGCATCCGCACGCGCAGTACGTCGACTACATGGAGCAGCCGACGCACCACATGTACGCCCAGTACCACCAGCATCCGCACTACCAGGACTACGAGCACTATCCGCCGCCGAGCGCGTACGGCGCGTACATGGGCTATCCGGCCGGCGGCGAGCGGCCCGGCACGCCGCCCAGTCCGAGCGAGCACAGCGGCGCGCCGTCGCCGCTGCCGCTCGGCGCCCAGACGGCCGGCGCGTACCTCGCCGCCGGCTACGACGTCGACGAGCACTATCGCATCACGCCCTCGCCGGGCGGGCCGATCCTCGATCCCTACCAGGACGATCCGGCCGTCGTCTACGGCTACGTCTCGCCGTCGCCGTACGGCACGGCGGCGCCGCATCCGGGACCGGCGTACGTCTCCGGCGCGCTGCCGCTGTTCGAGGACGACGAGCTGCAGAAGCACATGAGCAAGATGAGCCTGCACGCGCACGGCATCGGCATGCCGCCGCTGCCGCCGCCGCACGGGCGCGCGCACGCCATGGCGTCGCCGGGCAGCGTCGGCGGCGCCGACGACGACCAGCGCGGCATGCGCTGGCGCGATCCCAACCTCACCGAGGTGATCGGCTTCCTCAACAACCCGAACAACGTCATCAAGGCGAACGCCGCCGCCTACCTCCAGCACCTCTGCTACATGGACGACCCGAACAAGCAGAAGACGCGCGCGCTCGGCGGCATTCCGCCGCTAGTCAAGCTGCTCAATCACGAGAGCGTCGAGGTGTATCGGAACGCCTGCGGTGCCCTGCGCAACCTCTCCTACGGCCGGCAGAACGACGAGAACAAGCGCGCGATCAAGAACGCCGCCGGCATTCCGGCGCTCATCAACCTGCTGCGGCGGTCCAGCGAGGCGGAGATCAAGGAGCTCGTCACCGGCGTCATCTGGAACATGTCCTCCTGCGAGGACCTCAAGCGCGCCATCATCGACGA
This sequence comes from Ecitophya simulans, assembly GCA_027574965.2. Lineage (NCBI taxonomy): Eukaryota > Metazoa > Arthropoda > Insecta > Coleoptera > Staphylinidae > Ecitophya > Ecitophya simulans. The sequence goes on from JAODGE020027119.1 coordinate 7,197, forward strand.
CGGCGTGGCGGTGATCGTCACGTATATCATTATACCGCACTCGGGCTGGGACCCGGCGGGCAATTCCGGCGAGACGTGCTGGTCGACGGTGTTCCGCAACGCCTCGGGCGTGCTGCGCAACGTCAGCTCGGCGGGCGAGTACGCGCGAAAGAAGTTGCGCGAATGTGATGGGCTTGTGGATGCGTTGTTGTTTGTTGTGCGCTGTGCCATAGACAAGTCGAATATAGGCAATAAGATTGTAGAGAATTGCGTTTGTATTTTAAGAAATTTATCGTACCGGTGTCAGGAGGTCGAGGATCCGAACTACGACAAGAATCCGCTGCCGACGCAGAGTCGCGTCGCGGCGAACAACTCCAAAGGTACGGCGATCCATCGAAGCCGGCTCGAGGCGTTAATATCGTGTGCTGGTTTCAGGCGAAAATCTGGGCTGCTTCGGCGGCAGTAAAAAGAAGAAGGACGCGGCGTCCGCGGACGTCAAGGAGAACAACGTGGGCGCGGCCGGCGTCGGGTCGAACAGCGCGGCGTCGCGCGGCGAAGTCGTGCGCGGCACGGAGCTGCTGTGGCAGCCGGAGGTGGTGCAGTCGTATCTCGCGCTGCTCCAGAGTTGCTCAAACCCCGAGACGCTGGAGGCGGCCGCCGGCGCGCTGCAGAACCTCGCCGCGTGCTACTGGCAGCCGAGCATCGAGATACGCGCCGCCGTGCGCAAGGAGAAGGGCCTGCCGATCCTCGTCGAGCTGCTGCGCATGGAGGTCGATCGGGTGGTGTGCGCCGTCGCCACGGCGCTGCGCAACCTCGCCATCGATCATCGCAACAAGGAGCTGATCGGCAAGTACGCGATGCGCGACCTCGTCCAGAAGCTGCCCTCCGGCAACGCGCAGCACGACCAGGCCACCTCCGACGACACGATCGCCGCCGTCCTGGCCACCCTCAACGAGGTGATCAAGAAGAACGCCGAGTTCAGTCGGTCGCTGCTCGAGGCCGGCGGCGTCGATCGGCTGATGACGATCACCAAGCAGAAGCAGAAGTACACGCCGCGCGTGCTCAAGTTCGCCGGGCAGGTGCTGTTCACGATGTGGCAGCACCAGGACCTGCGCGACGTCTACAAGAAGCACGGCTGGAAGGAGCAGGAGTTTGTCACGAAGACGGTGGCGGCGCGCAACGCCGGCCCGAACTCGCCGAACAACGCCAACAGCACGCTCAACCGCCCGATGGCGTCGCAGAGCGGCACGCGCTACGAGGACCGGACGATGAAGCGCAACGCCGGCCAGGGCGGCGGCGCGTCCGCCGGCGCGGCGCGCTCCGTCGGCGCCGGCAACTCGAACGCCGTCGGCGGCGCACCGGTCTACCAGCGGGTAAGCGCACCACACGACGCGGCCTGACTTGCGTTTTTTCTTCTCTTCCTCTCTCTCTCTCACCGTACGTAGACGAGTCGCTAGCTGAAGCCTTCTTTGCAGAACGAGGACATCCCCATGGCTGACATGGCTTACCCAGACCTACAGCCCCCCATGGGGGGCGTTAGGGCATACCCTCCCGGCCCGGGCCCAAACCCTCCTCCAGTAAGTCACTAATCACGCCAGTTGCACGAGAGCCCCCTCCGAGTCGAAACGAGTCAATTCTCTTCAAAATAATGCATATTTTACTTAATCACTTTTATCGAGGATAAACAAGCGGACAACGCACGATTCAGGCTAAGCTTAAACGTAACATTAAAACGATTAATACCTTAACGCTAACTAAGCTAGTTGGGGAAGGTACTCACCTGTACTTTTTCGGCGCTCGTTTCGGGCGCGGTCAGTATTACGGACATTTTCCCATGGCGTTTCGATGCATTAATCGCACTAACTCGTCGCCGCCGTCGCGCGATGCCGCAAGTATTATAGTACCGTATCTTACTAATAATGCAACACGAAAAGACACAAGACACGATGGCCTCACGAGACATTCGCCCTAAATTAATTATCTCGATGTTCATGTACAGTCCACTTAACGCTAGCGGAGACACAGACGTACGATTTATAACGGTAGCCCAAGCATACGAGCATAAATATGTGACGATACGATATATTCCATGATGTTGTACATGTAATCCGTAACGAAATTGTTATCGGTCGGCCGAGGAGTTAGCTATGATTGTTGATCTAAGTTGATTGTTAGGAGCGCGTATTTAATTGCGAGACGGACGCAGACACGCGGGGATAGCGGGAGAGGGTGCGGGGACGGGTTTGCGGGGGGGTGGGGCGGCGGCGGCGACGGGCGGTGAGCGAAGGCCCCTGACAGCAGCAGCGCAATTGCACGTGCACGCCGGCTTCTTAGGCCCCAGGTAAGCTAACACCGCACAGCGTTCGCGCTCAGCGAACGAATCGAAAACGTCAAACGCAAATTGATCATACGAGAGCTGCCCGGGGCCTTTGGTTTACTGCACTGCACGACGCGAGCCACGCGCGCACGATTGCCGCCCAGCAAACGAGAGGCCCCTGCCCAGCGACACCACTCACGCACACACATGCATACATTTATATCATCGCACACACACACACACACGCACGCTTACAATTAGACATTAGCGCCGCACTGGTGGAACGGTCTCATCATGCCGCTGTGCTTTCGTTTGGTTCCAGCCCGAGCCGCTCTACGCCCAGGTGAACATGGAGAAGAAGCGCAATCGGCAGCCCAGCCTCGGCAACGCCAACCACCTGGACGAGCATCAGGCGCTGGCGGCGGCGAACGCCGCGGCCGGGAAGGACTCCTGGGTCTAGCGAGACGCGATCGACTTTCGCTCGCGCACGCACCACACACACACACACACATACACACACTCACCAAAAACAGGAATGCGGGAGCTAATTTATTACGACAGTGTCACACACGACAACAATTCGCCACGCTCGACTACAGTAGCCGATCGTGATTAACGTACGCTAGACTTGTCGTAGACGAAAGAGGCGTGCGCGGTGGGTTCGCGTTCGAAATTCGCATCAGATAATATTGTATTCATTCATATCCCCCTTTCGCATTCTCATCGATCCCGCACCGAAAGAAAGTTGCGTGCGTCCGACGCCTTGGTTTCGATGCGAGCAGAGCGCACGAAACTCCCAAACGAAGTATTTAAGGCGAACGCGTCGAGCACACGCATGTGCGGCGTGCGTGCGCGTACATAATGAGAATATGTATCACTAGCGTCTATTGTTATATGATTTATCGAAGTACATGTTTATATTCGACGTCTTCGACGACTGCATATTGAAATGTTGCGATATTTATAATTGACTTTATGTATTGACGATTAACAACAAACGAACACGGACGAGAGGCATTTTGCGACACGACGACAAAATGACAAACACATAGACACTAACAAGAAGCCTGCCTGAAGCTGCGCCTGTTAATATTATATATCAATGTTCTGTCGCATGTTCGGATATATAATGCACTGATTCATAAGAATATGTAAACATACAAAACGTGAAAACGAGCAAAAAAAAAAGTTTTTAACAAGCGTTATATATATATCTCGGTTTGTATGTATAAGTTCGCAGATGGTTTTAAAATTGGCCGTATCTTCTAAGTAATTGTTTAAACAAAACGTTTAGTTCGTGGTTTACTGTGATGAGCTTCAAATGAAATTGCTGTACATAACGACGATAGATTATGTTGTATTTTATATGATTTTTTATGTGTATGTATCTACGACGATCGAAATAAGTTTTATTATTTTCCATCTCTTTCATTCGCCCGGCCTTCCGTTCGTCATCTGTCGTGGAGTTTTGTAACTATTTTATTTTATTGCTGATTTATTATTTTATTGTTTTTACATACATTTTATTTGAAATAAATTTATTATATACCTAACTTATAACCGATATACACATTTATAAATATATTAAAAAGTACGAGGCCGGTGCGTTTTTCATTTTCACACTAATTCGTGTCTGTTTTTAGCTATTCCCAGGCGTTCGATGACGATTAGACTGGACTCTAGGAGTCGTTTGTGGAGTCGGACTCAATTTGACGTCGAAGTTCGGAACGAGGATTACATTCCAGCCACGGTCTGTCTATTTGCGTTAGGTGCGTATAAATGTTTAGAAAGTACGCATTCAGGTGTAACACAAGCGCCGTCTGTGGTCGTGCGTCTACAAATATTTGTTCCCGAACTCACACTAAACGCGCACAACAATTGCGTAGATTATCTGTAATCGTCGGCGATTGCAAGCAGTAACTATAAAAGCAATTGGACTTGCGCCTCTTGTTAACATAACGTTATTCGTCGCCATTAATTGAATTACTTTACAATTACGTTCGTCTCGATACGAAAACAAGTAGTAAAGCAGCGACAAACGTCGTCGACGTTTTGTTTCGATTGTTCAACGGATTCACATACTTATTTAATTACATGTTCCAGCAACAGTTCGCAACAAGTCGAGCGGAATAACGCGCGAATTCGTTCGGCTACATTCGGTCACACTCATGACGTCATAATCCCCTCCATTTCTCTGTAGATATAAATAGCTGGCATCGAGTGGCCAACTCGCAGTCATAGTTGTGCAACGTAAACTTCCGCATGCGTCAGTCTTTACTTTA
>JAODGE020027129.1:0-10618 GCA_027574965.2 Ecitophya simulans
AAAAATTGCAGCGACGATTAAACATTTATCACTACCGGCGGAAAAAATTAAATTCGTTCTGTTTTTTGGGGGGCGTAGGCTGATTGCTCCCGCACCCCATACTAATTTGTCGGTTTTGATTTTTATCGCTCGCGTCGCCGGCACATTAATTACTAAATTTGTGAGTTTAAATCGACGATTAGTCGAAGTTCAGTTCGCCGCGTCGGCGACGGCGGCGCAGGTACGGGCGGGTCGGCCGGCCGTGGGGGCGGCGTGCATTATTTATAAATCGTGTCAATGCCGGCGGTGATGTTTTAGGGATAGTTTAGGGTTTCACATAATGAATAAGTTAGTTGTCAGCGGCAGCGGGCGCGCGGCGTCTGAAGCACCTAAACGTTTGCGTTGTTGCGTCTATTCGCGTCGATGCAGCCTCGGCGGCGGCGGCGGCGGCGTTCGCATGCATAATGGCCGCGGCGGACGGCGCGTTCGAATTCTGCCCGGCGGCGGCGACGGCGGCGTCGACGAGGTGGTTGCAGCTAGTATTTCTTGCGTCGCACGCGGATCACGCGCCGACGGGGGTTGCGTTTACAAGCGGCGCGGAAAAATGTCATTCGCACCGTTTTTGTCTTCTTTGTCTCTTCTCGTCGCGCGCCGACTTTGCGCGAAAATATTTTGCGTCGGGACTGACCGCCGAAAACGTCATTAATTAAATTCGGGGATTAGTTTTTGCCCCTTTTTCGGCCGCCGCCGCCGCCTCTTCTTGGACGCAATACGTTGCCGAACATTGATTCTGATTCTAATTCCGTTTTTGTTCCGCCGCGGCGGCGGCGAGCAGTTAATAAGGTTAAAACGTGTCAGAGATGCCTTTTAAACCCTCTTACGTCCGGCCCGCGCAAAGAGGCGGCCTTTTTGCGCGCTCGCCGGGGATGTTCTTTTACGTGCGGTCACAGCGACGGAGAGCTGTTCAAATTAGATCAAGCATAATTTTTAATTATCCCTTTTTTCGGACGAGCGGCGTTTTCATTAAAACGTCCGTTTCCATGCGAACGCGCGCCGCCGCCCAGCGAGCAACGCTAAGACGAGCTCGGCCAGCGCTGATTAAAACATATTTTCGGGAAAACCGATCTCGCTCGACCCTTTCGCGGCCTTGTAATGCCAGAAAGGTCCGCGCGTTCGCAACTTATTTTAATTAAAACACGTTCGTCGGTCGCTTTTCGGCCGCGTAATTAAAAGATCCGACATGTAAGGAACATAAATCGGGAACTGATTTTTTGTTGCCTTTAGGGGAGTGCTTAACAAAACGGCGCACACAGCACCGTTCTCCCGAGGTATGTCATTTTGTACATCTCTCCCCTATTTCTACCATTCGTCGGAAGACATTCGTGCAATCGATTGTTAATGTGCGGGCCAATGCGAGTGTGTCATGTTCGACGCGTCTCCCCTGTTCGAGTAATTCCGACGCGTGTTTCCCCCGTAAAAATGCTCGGTTTGGCTAGCAGTGTGAATTGCGAGCTAATTCCGTCTGACTTATTATCCCCGGCCGGAGGGTCTCCGTGCCAGGCACGACCGGTGCCCGCGTGCAGCTCACGGCAGAGTGCACCGCCGCCGCCGCCACCGCCGCCCCCCGCTGCCGGCGGCCGGATCGGGCGGTGCATTTTATGCGCCCTCGGCGTTATGCTAACTAACCGCGGCTAATGAATGTTTGATGCCCGGCGCGCGCGCGCGTTTAAGAAAACAGCCGAAAACAAGAAATCGCCGTCGCCGCCGAACCGGGCCAACTTCGCACCCGGCGCTAATCCGCCTTAAAATCCAATTAGCCGATTGATCTTATCCGCCTCTAATCAATCCGATCCGCGGACCTAAATACACACCGCCTCGAACGCGACGACGACGAACCGACGCGCGATGCCCGCCGCGATTGTCGCGCGCCGCGTCGAGTTAATTAAACAATTAATTAGATGCGGAGATTATGATCGGGCGCGCGGGCGGTTTGTCCTTTTCGGCGGCCGGAGTTTTCCGCTCGCGTCGGGCGCGCCGAACGCGCGATTGGAAGCGATTGAATCCAATAAAGCGCGCTCCCTGGACGGTCGTAAACTAGTAAAGAAGGTAATAGCATTGCAGGTCAGGTGTGCGGGCAATTCGGCACGTCGATGTCCTTGTCGGGACGAAACCATTTCAATGACGAACGATGACATTCGCTGATGGAATTATGGCGCATTTGAGGTTATCGCACGTCTGAGGAACATTTTTTAAGGATAATATCTTCAAGGATAACAAGGATTAAGGACGAACATCAAAGAATTTTTTAGACATCTTTAAGAATACTAAGGATTAAGGACGAGTATCGCCAGGATACATTGGGCAGAATCAATTCGCTGATTTATTTTATGCTTTACGGTCGTCCTGCGAGGCGGAATTATTGTGTAGAACTTTTCACTTACAGCGGGCGTGCGCGCTTTGTTCCGCCGGCGAGGAGGCGGCGGCCGGGCGGCGGTCTCGTTTTGTGTTTACGCCTTTCTCGCCACGAGTCTTGAGTCCCGCGTCCTTGCGGCCTTTTGTCTCGCGACTTTCTTTAACGCGCTCGTTTTATCTCGCGCATCCGGCGGCGGCGGCGGCGACGGCGGCCGCCGACCGACCCCTTTCTCTTGAGCGTGTCGTGCGCGCGTCTCGCGACGTCGGCGGGGGATTTAAGAAAAGCCGCCAAGGTAAAAAATGACTGCGGTCTTGTTTTGGGCCCGCGTTTTTGCCATTGTCCTTTTCGACTCGCTGCCTTATTGTTTCGCCGAAAGATTTAAGGGTAAGCGGCGGCGGCGGCGGCGGCGGCGTTCACTCGATATTGAAATTGAAGCGGCCGGAATTCCACATATCCAGCCGACCTTTGCGCTCGCAACCCTTTCGGGCGTTTTCTCATATAGGACGCCGCGCGCGCTCGCGCGTTCGGCAAGAAATCTCGACGGCGGCGGTCGGGGGTAGTTTTCGATTTGTGCGCGCGCGCGAGGGACGATAAGGGCGAGCGCCGGAGGGCCGCACGGCGTATTCGAACGCGCTGTATGTCGGTCGTGGCATGCATGAGTGAGCGGCACCGGAAAGGGGTAATTTTTCTAAGATTCCAACCCTTGCTGCAGGCGCTCACCCCCAGATCTCACATCTAAAAGCTAAAACCACTCCTGTTCGCCTGCGCATCATTCATTAATTACGCGGAGAAGGGTTTATTGCTGATATTCGACGTCGTTTTGATTTTCGGGAATTTTCGGACATTTGTTAGAGGGGTCGGGGTTTGGGGGTAGTTTCTACATGTTCACTATATTACTAGGAGAAGCGTCTAGTGCTGATTTTTGACGTCATTTAAATTTTGGCGAATTTTTCTTCCTGGACAATAACAAAGACAAAGATTTTAGAAAAAAATTTAAGTGACGGTGGTAGAGGGTAGTTTGTGCATTATTTGTTCATTGCGAGGACATACGTTTCGTATTGGTATCCGACTTTATTTTGAAATTTGGGGTAGTACTAAGGTATGGTGGTAGTTTCCCACATCATGTATCAATTACTAGGAGAATCGTTTATTGCTGATTGTTGATGCTATTTAAATTTTTGCGATTTTTTCTTGGTTAATGATAGGGGCTAGCTTTTTCACGAATGAGTAAAAACAGAGGAAAGTTGTTCTTTTAATGGACATAAGACGCAATTTCAGAAAAAAACATTTAAATGATGATAGAAAGGGGTAGTAGTTTTTACATCGTGCATTAATTAGGAGGAAACGCATTTCGTATTGATATTCGACGCTCTTGTAATTTTTTTTGGAAAATTTTGCCTGGACGTTTGTTAGGGTCGGAAGGTCGGGGGTTGGGCAGTGAGGGGTTGTAGTTTCTAGTCATACATATGGAAATACGCGTTGTGAAAATATGATCAGCTCGACGCTAATCAGCTATGCAAAGAGATTTTCTCCGGAGAAATAACCACCACCCCTAGCGCCGCCGCCCCTCTCGGCCCTTTTCCGGTCCGACGGCGCAGCCACCTTGCTTCGCTCCGGATATGATTGCATCTGTGTCCCGTGTCACATTAACGTGAAATTTAACTAAACTTTTGCCGCGGGGGCGGCGGCCCAACTTCGCTCTGCGGCGCGCGCGCGCGCGTCGAACTTTTTTCACCTACGGCCGCAAACAATGTAATCGCACATATTCCGGCGATGATTAAAAAGTGATTAACCTTGTTTTTGGAAATGCGCGAGGGCGCAACTCGGCCGCATTCGTGCGAGCGGACGGGCGTTAAAAGTCGATGTATCGGCGCGATCAATCAATCAACCTCACGTGATAGATCGCAGCGGCGCGGTAAAAACTTCACACTTAACGAACGACAAGTTCGGTGTCGTTAGCGCTCGCGTCAAATGGGGATGGGAGGGGGCGGGCAGCGAACGGACTCTCTACGCGCGCGTATGTAAATTGCGTCTGCAGTTTCCAATTATTTTCCGCCCTGCAGTTCGCGCTTGGGCTCCTGGGAAAAAGCGGAATTGCTGAAACTGTCGCTGGCTGAAACCGCTCTCGCCGCGCGCGATTGGAAGGCGCGCGCGTTTACGAAAAGAAGAAGCGCGCCGCGCTCCTGCGGCGGCTCCTGTAATCTGTGCGGCGGCGGCGTCGTTTCGTCCAGGTCGCGCCCGTATACGTCCGGACGTAATGCGTGTTTGAAACTGTCGTAAAAGCGTGCGCGGGACTAACTAACGCCGCGGAAACGTACGACGAGGACGAGTCTTCAATAAGCACTCTTCTTCACGCCAACCTGGAGGCGGCGGCGGCGGTCGACGAGGGTCGTTACGTGCCAAGGACGGTGGCGTGCGCGCCTGCGAAACGATCCAAACACGAAATAAACAGCTGTGCGAACATGGCGAATCAAAAAAACAAAACAAGAAGAGAAAAAAAAATCGATGATAGTTCTTAGATAATAGATTATATCGTAATATTTTAGGTTGAACATGAGTCTATTCTAGGTTGCATGTTAATATGAAAATAGTTTTTTGCTGAGGTTGGGTGAAAATTGAGGTTATGAGTTGAAGTTTCACGGACGCGTTTGAGCGCGCCTGAAAAGGATTTATCGCGCGTGATAAAAAATTAAATTTGTTTCTAATTGGCAGAGCGCGGAGATTGCGAGATGCCGCCGCCGGACCGCCTCCCGCCGGCAGGACGACAGGCGCATGAAAAATTAACGCAAATGAAAATTAAAGGATAATAATGAGTTTTGGGCGCGCTGCGGCCGAGGGTCGCCGGCCGTCTCGCGAGATTGACCGGCGGCGGCGGCGGCGACGGCGGCGGCCACGCGCAGGACCTCTCGCAGGAACGAGCAACCGGCACGCGCGTGCGAGCGCGCTCCTTTTGTTCGCGGTCCGCGCGGCCTCGTAAAGTCCGCTTTATGGCGATAATTATAGCGTCGGCGGCTTTTTCCCGCCCCCGCCGCCGCCCGTCGCGGCATTGCATCCATTCGCGCGCGACCGTAATCAACTAGGTTTTGATGACGCCGCCTCGTTAAAAACATCTTGGCGGTGCGACGAACGCGTCCGAAACGCTTTAATGCATTTTGCATGTCGACGGGCGGAAAAACACGTCTTGGAGGAAAGAAGCCCCAAGGCGGACATCGCTCCCGCTGATGGATCGGTCCCATGTCCGTGCATGTGTCCACTTACGTTTTCTTCGTCGTCGGCCGTCGCCGCCGCCGCCGCCGCCTTCGGGGGCGGGCGAACGCGTCCGGTCCTAATAGCGCGCGCCGTCCCGCGAGACGCGCCGACCGTGCCCGTCGAACCGTCTCCCGAAACTCGCGCCTATTAGATGTTCGGCGAGCGTCCGCGCCAGATATCCGGATATATTCGAAATGCGGTCAAACACACGTCGCTCTCGTTTCGGCAAACTTTCTCGCAAACTTCCAGGCGGTCGGCCGCGTCCGAATCGCTCCGCCCGCCGGCGTAAAAATTCAATTTCGGCGCCGCGCGCGACGTCGACGTGAATATTTTACAGTCGCCAGAAGGTCACTCGAGGGCGTTTTTAGGTCAGCGCCGACGCAAAATTCCGCCCGGCATTTCTATTTCTTTTTTTCGCTTTTTTTCGTCCCCGCTGGATGGAATTATCAAATCGGTCTGACTCGCTGACGTCGCGTGACGTTTCGTCGCATCCGGCGCGCGGTTTTCTTTATTTCTGCCGCCGCACGAGCAATGATGTTTTCATTTCCGGCGAGCGGATGCCGAAAAACCGAACCGTCGTCGTCCCGCGCGCGCGCCTTAATTCGTCCTAATGTTTTCGGGCGGGATCGTCGCGTAACGAGGCGAAGTTTGTTGTGGAGGGATTTTGTAATTTATCGAACGTCGAAAGGAACACGTACCGGCCCCATGGCGCCGCCTCCGGCGCGGTGATTTTAATGACATGTCGTCTCGGGCAATTCTTTAACGTCCGACAATTATTGTTGCGCAAGCGCCGGCGAAGGTTATGCAGGAACAAAAGACGCAGCGGACGTTTGATCTTCGCGCGGGAAGCCGTTGCCAGACGTGAGGCGGTGGGCGTTTTGGGAGAGGAGGGGGCGGCGGCGCGCTCTTCTTGGAAAGTTGAGGCGTTGCGCGCCCGGCCGGACTTTGCTGCGCTCGCACAAGGCAACTAACAAACTTAACTGTTTGCCTTCGCGCCTCGCTGAAAACGCAACGTCGCCGCCGCCGCCGCCGCCGCTCCTCTCCGAAGGGTTGCGCCCGCATCGTCGATACACGGAAATCTTACGACGCGGCGAAACTTTAAAACGCCAACGGTGCGCCCCGCGCGAGTGCAGCGCGCCGGCGCGACGATGGGGGATGTTTGTGCGTTCGCCGTTACTTCCGGAAACTACCCCTAACCTACTCGGTCTTCGCTGGAAATTCGCCTCGAAATTCTTTTTTTTCTTCTTCTTCTTTGGGTCGGACGCATGTCGTCTAGAACTGGGCTGCAGATCAAACGAAATAGATAATTAATAGTGGTGGTTCGTCTTAATGCGAAATTAAACTGTCGCCGAGGGTTGGGCGTTGTTGAACATTACTAAACGCTCCTAAAATGCAACTTTACCGCCGCCGAGAGGAGCGCGACACCGCAAGCAGCTGTTTTTAATGGCCTAACTACGACGCTAATTTGGCGCGCGACGCCATCTTGACCGCCGCTACGTGACGTCGCTTCCGTCGCGTTGCGACAAAAACGTGCTAACAAACCATCGGCGAATATTCACGCTCGATTTTTAAACACTCGACACATTCGCGCGCGGAATGATAAACCGTTTTCGGTGCTCGTTTTTATGCAGTGCGCGAAGTCGCGCGAGCTCGGCGCGCGTGATTGAGCGGCGGAATGAATGCGGAACGTCTGTTTTTGAAACATTTATGCCGGCGGCGGCGTAGGTGCGACGGTTATTAATGAATCGACGATTCCGCCGGCGCGCCGGCCGAGAAGTTTCGCGAATTAATAACCGACGCCCGGCGGCCCTCCCGGCCCTCGGCGATATTAGCTGTTATGAGCAACAGACAGCGTCGATTCGTCATTATTTTCCACTACATTTAGCGAGAGCGCGCGCGCCTTGCCGACGATTGAGGCTGCGAATGATAATGCGGGCGAGCGGCGAACGCCGCTCCTTAGAAACCGAGAAAACATTGTCGTTCAGTCATTCATTTTCGTGGTGCCGTCGCGTTGCCGTAGGGGAGTCGGGCACGATGTGACACATGCGTTGGCAAAATGCAAGCCATGCACGTTCGGTCGTTTATTGTCGAATTTTACTATTGGGTAAAAACGACATGGTTGGATAAAACCATACTTTTTGGTCATTTTTTAAGATGCCATTCATTTTATTTTTTAGAAAATTCGGGGACTTTGTGGTCTGTTATTTTAGAACTTGTATTTTTAGTCACTTTTTTTGTTCAACGATCATTTATTTTTGCTATTCTATCCGAATAAACGCAAGTTGGGAAATTTCGTTAAGATGACATAGGTAATTTTTATGTTGCTGGATTTAGGGCAGTTGGATCAAAATGACATAGGTGGACAAAATGATACTTTGGTACTTTCATTCAGTTGTATTTTATATTTTATTCAAATAAATTCAAGTAGGGAAAGTTGATAAAAACAATATAGGTAAACAGACTAAGACCGTACTCCTTTTGGTATTTCTTTTTAAGAACAAATTGAGGAGATGTGTGCAAAGTGGCATGTTAGTGATAATAATCTAGTATTATCAGTCACTTTTTTTAAATCGTTGAATTTAGGGCAATCGGATCAAAATGACATAGCTGGACAAAACGATATGTTAATACTTATAATCATTTATATTTGATAATTTACGCAAATAAGTTCAAGTAGGGGAAGTTGCTAAAAATGATATAGGTAGATAAAATAAGACTGTATTGCTTTTGGTAATTTTTTTTCAGAAAAATTTGGGGAGATGGGTACAAATTGACATAGTATTGATAATTACGTCTTACAATTAGTATTTTCACTCACTCTATTTACATCGTTGAAATTGGGGAAGTTGTCATTTATATTTAAAATTCTATTCAAATAAGTTCAAGTGGGGGATGTTGATAAAAACAATATAGGTAGACAAAAGAAGACCGCAATGCTTTCGGTAAATTTGGTAAAAAAAAATTGGGGGAAAGGTGTAAAAAGTGGCATGTTAATGATAATGACCGCCGAGTATTTTCAGTCACTTTTTTAAATCGTAGAATTTAGGGCACTTGGATCAAAATGACTAAGGTGGACAAAACAATCTTAAATTACTTAAATAATTTCTACCTTACGTAAGGGAAGTCCATCAAAAAGGGCGTAGGTACGCAAGACGACATCATAATTAATGTTGATACGCAATTTCATCATTATTTTCGGCTATTAATTAAAAACGATTGTTTTGTTTTTATTGCCACCAGTTTCGTACTATTTTCGTCCGGCGAGACAAATGACGCCAATAAACTTTCGCGCAGCGCACGTCTCCTCGCGCGCGATTATTGCGCGTCATTACCTCCACTTTTCGACAATACTTTCCGCCCCAGCCGCCTCCGTGCGCCGACGCAAACTCTCATTTATCTATCACACATCGTCGCCAGCTGCTCGCCGCCCACACCTTAAAATCACACCTCGAAGACAGGGGTGGCTTTGTCTCCGCGCCGTCGGCGTCCGTTATCCTCTTCGGGCAAACGTCTCGCCTCGCACGGCTTCGACGTGCGTTTCTTGTTTACTGCCACGATTCGCACCGTTTTCGAAATCCCAATGATCGATTCGAGCGAATTTGTCGCGCGTTGTCCGGGAGAAGTGAAAAATGCGAAAAATCACTTCTTCTTGTTTTTTTTTTCTTTATTCGGGTCGAGGGAAAGCGCGAAATTTTTCAGGATTACGATTGCGCGCGTTATCCCCCCTCTCCCCGAGGTGCTCACAGGTTCGCGCCGTAATGTATGCAAATATCTCACTTGTCGACGACGCGCGACGACACCGACGCACGAACCAAATGGGGGCGGCGGCTGTAGCACGCCGGAGAGCGATTTTTCCGCGGCGGAACGACCGACGAATTAACTGATAATCCAATTTGCCCGTCCGCCCGGCACGTCCTCGCGCTTTTTTCTCGTCCTTTCGCAGCGCTTTTATTGTTTTTATCGCCTTTGTAAGACAACGCGTCTTAATTATGATGAGAAAGGCCGTGCAAAGTGTTTCGGCGCGTATATATATATTTTTTTTTATTATCCTGCGCCTTTGCATTTGCATATTTATTGTTTATCGTTAGTGTTATTGTCTCGGCGTTTTAATTAACGCTAAGGAAGTTTTGCTCTCGCCTATCGTCGTGCTCCAGGTGCGGCGGAGGGACGCGCGTCGTAAGTTCCTTTGTTGTTTTCCTTCAATTTGATTGAATACATTGAGTGAATGCATTTGCATTTTTATTCGCCGCGCCGCGCCGCGATGTCTAATTTCACTCTTCGGCCGGCGGCGTCGCGAAAAAACGAACGCGCGCGCCGCTCGAATTGCATTTGCTGAAACAAAGCGGAATTAATTCGATTCGATTCGAATCGAATCCGAACGCGCCGAGACGCTCCCGACGCCACCGCCGCAGAGTTGCCGGAACGGGCGGCGTAATTTATTTACGCCGCACAAGCGCGCCGCGAAAAAGTTACTCGGCCGAAATTTAATTAGCGAATGTAAATTTTTATTTATTGCTCGGCGCAATTTCCACGACGCACGCGGCAAGCTAAGAGGGAGTGGTTCGGCGATGGTGTCGTTTTTTCCATCTGTTACGTTTTGAACGTAGTCACCATACACTGTTCATTAACCTAGTACTAATTTACCAAATTGCAGTAGTGGTCGGAATATATTTGCAGTCAGTTTGAGTAGGGGAAATAGGTGCAACATGATTTGTTGTACAAAATAGAGCTGTGGAAGACTACATTGTATCTTATTTGGTTTGGGTAGGGAAGATGGGTACAAAACGACTTAGGTGGACGTAATGACGTCTCAGTATTTCAGTCTATTCTTTTTTTAATTTGGTTAAAATGCGTTTCAGTAGGGGAAATGGGTACAAAATGACTTAGGTGAACAAAATGAAGCTATGGAACTATTAGCAATTTGATATTTTATTTTAGAAAGAAAATAGCTGTGTCCTTGTCGGTTTGGGCAAGGGA
>JAODGE020027162.1:0-10428 GCA_027574965.2 Ecitophya simulans
GATATAGCATTCAGAAAATACATATATAAACAAATGTATGATTATGTAGTAAAATATGTAGTAAAGCATATGGTAATAATGGTACTTTTCAAACAGAGAAAGCTTTCCTTTAAATTGGAAAAGTAAAACACGTGACTAGTTTTTGAAATAGGGTCGTCGTCTCGTACGTTCATATGGTTTTTGAAAGGCTGATATTATCACTTATAATTGCAAGATCATGGTCAATACCAATGTAAAATTTAAAATTAAATATGGAAATATGACCACTACCAAATTATTCCGGTTCTGAATAGTGTAGTGGAAGCATATGTTATTTATAAAAGGTCATATATAAATCTAAATAAAGCATCTTCTGTCAATAGTTGTTAGGTAAAAATATATTAGTATTATCAGTATGTCATATTATTTCACATTTATTACAAAATATGAAAATAAACTTCAAGAACCCTGAAAACGACTACAAATGTGAGGAATCCAGTTTTAATACGAATGCATATTAATAATATTAATGATATTAATAATATTATTACATGAACCTTCATTTACAAAATGAAGGAAAAGTGCGGAAAGAAGAAGGGAATAGATGTGAAGATAGTGTCTAGTTAATTTTGTTATTAGCCCAAATAGAAATAGTTTTATTATTGTTAGTGGAATTTTGTTGTCTTAGTTGATATAAATGGTATTAGGAATATCAAATACTTAGATTTGAATACATATACATATACGGTGACATAAAAAATTTTTAATATAGAAATTGTTCAGTATATATGCAAGAAACAATAGTAGACTAGAGGAATGAATTGTAATCTGCAGTATGAATAAACAAAAACAAAATTATCTAACCGCACAATCATTTATTGTTAAATGATTGTATAGGTTTTTTGCCTTCACATCACTGTGTGAAACGTGCAGAATAAATTGACCGCATAATTAATGACTATTACATGGAAATATTTTCACTGAACGATTTGACGATGACGCTGCGAGGCTAAATATTTCTCACATATTGCAGTGCGCAATACACACTATAACATAACGCACAGCCACTATAAATGATTTCCACATGGGTGGTATTATATTGCGAAGGAAAATATATAAAGATTCATGGGTGTCAACTACGTAGATTAATCGACGGGACTGTTTACACTGACACTTGAAGACGCGTCCAAGATCACTGCCGGATATCAAACACACTCAACACGATTATGACCTCATGTCTCACCCGGCATCCGTTCAACATCGCACGAATTGGTTTTCGGCAGTGTAGCGGATCATTTCGATCGGGGAATTCCGCGAGATCCGACTCTCTGGCACCATCCAGATAAACTCTAGTCCAACCGGTTATTTATAGGCGGCATCAACTCGCCGAACTATCGCACACAATTGGAGACTACACTCTGATGAAGAGAGCGCTCTCCGCGACTATGACTTATTGCCGGCATACCCACGCGATTGTTAATTTGGCGGATCGTCACCGAGCGAATCGAGTGTCATCGACAGTCGTTTGCTCGCTCGGATCGAACCAACAAGTTCGAACACGACGGAGGCGCTCTAATCTGGTGTTAATAGAAAAAGTTACCACAAGCCTTTGTGTATTATTTATCAACTGAGACAATGTTCGCTCAACATTACGTGATTGTAATATTGTGCACCATAGTGTCGTTTAGTTGGCGAACTTCTTGCGATGACACTTGCGGAGGATTGCTTGCAATTAGAAGGACCCAGTGTCCGGTATTTGTTTTGACGATACCTTCCGATCGTTCCGGCACATATAATCTTAAGCTGAACACGTCAATGCCCATTTATTCAAACGAGGTAAATGTCCAGTGCAAATTAAAAATGGAAGGGGGAAACTGTTGTGTTGGTTGCAGAACCTCTCGGTGGAATTGGAAAATAAAAACGAAGTAAAACAGGGTACCGCCAGTCATCTGGTATATAGGATTTCTCATCAATCCTGCAATGAGCGCATGCGAATTGTACAGTTGGTTTTCAATGGGTTGACATTATGTCAAAATAAAGCTTATGAAGGTAGGTATCGTTAAACCTTTAAATATTACAACGCAAAACCTATGTGTAACAGTTACAGCTAATCAAGCTGCGACGAAGTTTTCGTTCGAAAGTACCCACTTCGGAGAGAAGAATACGCAGTCCATACAAACACCTTTCGCCCTAAACCCAAATCACGACTTTACTGCAACCTTGCATAAAGTTCTGGAAAATAATCACCTCTTGATTGGAGGCGGGACAGTCGGCAGTCAGGTACTTGGTCACAACCCGTTCCTAACATCGTTAACAGCGTCGACTACTGTTCCGAATTGGCAGATCCCCGCGCAAGGATCAATCAATCAACAGAATCCTTTTGTATTGGACCATCGTGGCGGGACTGCCAGTAATCCATTTTTAAATGGGCTAGGCTTCACCATACCGACAGGACCTCCAGTTTATAACAGCTTTTTCTCGCCGTTGCCATCAGCAGCGCCAACACCATCTGCGGTGGATATCAACTCAGTGTGTGGCTACTCAACATATGCGCTGATTCAGGGCGGAACCGAAGTGCAACCGGGAGAGTATCCCTGGTTGGGCGGTTTGTTTATACAGGAGAATCAAAGGTATCTGTGTACGGTAAATCTCGTCAGTCAAAAACACGCCATAACAGGTAATTTGTCGCAATGTTTGTTCGAGGGTCGGTCGTCATTCCCGGTGGGTTTTTACGTTCCAGCCGCGCATTGCTTTATCCAATCGGACGCGGCAAACCTCTACGGTATGCTATGGGGACATCCGAAAAGCGGACGCAGCAACAAACCCTACTCTCGCCTGAGCAACATTCTCATGCATCCGAGATTCAACAAGTCGTCCGAACACGACGTCGCCATCGCAACACTGGCAAATCCAGTGACGTTCACGTCGATCTTGAAACCCATTTGCTTGTGGACATCTGAACAAAGCGGACCGGCCACCTACGGCGTTCAGGGAATCGTCGCCGGCTTCGGTCCAGACTACACAGACCTTAAGCAAATCAAGTTTCCCATCGTCTCGCAGGAGACATGCCTGGCGAGCAACAAGTTCTTCCATCACGCCACCTCAGAGTTCACGTTTTGCGCAGGTCAGTTGACAATATTTTGGGAGGGCAGAATGCAAAATCTCCTGCATAAACTTTACACGCACACCTTCTTTCTCGTTTCTCTATTAGGAACACGCAAAGATAAAGAGGGCCCGTGCAAAGGTGATAGCGGGGCCGGATACATGCAATGGGTACGGGACAAATTCTATCTGCGCGGCTTGGTCTCGCATAGCCTGAACGCCAATGGAAACTGCAATCTCGAAGAGTATATCATCTTCTCAGATTTGTCTAAGGAAATGAACTGGATTCGAGAAACGATTGGATAAACGTGGTATAAATTCATATTTTAACTTTAGTGCATTACTGTCGTAATGACGACTTTAACTTATTTCACGTTTATATTATTTACATCATCAATACGGCTGTACAATATTTGTTGCATACTGGAAAGATTGTATGCAACGTGGCACGCAATGGAATGGAATATAAACAAACCTTGGGGCACGGCAATATTATTGCTGAACTTGGCAAACAATGTGAGGGGTGGGTATGTTTTTCATTAAAAATATGCGTTTGTTTTGACTACACATCTGAAAAGCACAAGATACCGTGGAGGCGAAATAAGTATATAGAAATAAGCACAAATGTTAATACAAATTAAATTATAACGGAAATCAACGGGTGGCACTGGGAATGCTTTTAAAAGCTTGCCAGGACAAGCCTAAAGGAACAGTGAGAGCCACGTTTTTTGTATGGATGATATACACATTCCAAACTTTGAGTACATAACAATTAATAGAGGAAATGGTTGTTTCTCGTCACATTCCTTGTGTGGAGGAAAAATGCCTTAAAATACTAAAAATTTTTATAGGCTCTGAGCACCTCAGATAGGAATATTAATTATATATTATATTAAGATAGTTTTCAAGGTCAGATTAGCTAGTTTAAAGGAGGGAGTAACGCAAATCATGGATAAATGGAGTTCTTACCTTCATATGCGAGAGAATTCCATAAAGGAACTTGTAAGCCACCAAATTATGTATATTAATCCCTTTTTTGTTTTGTGGATTGCTTAGATATATTTCAATCCACAATGAACGCTTAATACTAACAATAAGGTCAAAGTTTGCCTTGATTGTATGTGTTCACAAAACACTACCTTAAACATACGACAAGTGGCTTCAACATTCTGGATTTACGTAGTGACATACGTAATATGCAACAATCGATCAACAAAACACTCAAACAATTCGAACATGGTAAATAGTAGTATGTACAACAATATCGGGGTGACGGAGCACCCGACTAAACCGGTTTCAACATGCTTCTAATATAGCAACCGAAGTTGCGATCGTGCAAGAGACGTAGTATTCGTGCCATCTATCGGCACGCTTGCTTGTAAACCTGCCGGCACTCGCAGGGTATTGCTATGGTAACGAAGAAGGAGATACGTGGGCTCACTTCGTCGACAGACTGCGGTATTCCAACAGTATGCTGGGGTGTTGCCATGGCAACAAGCAGGGGTACCCCGTCGTCACTTCCATAGAAAGACTGCTGTACAACAGCTTTAGTTTAGTTGCATACTGTGTATTGGAATGTTGAAATTGAAAACTTCTGCCGCGAACTATTTCATATGTTTCAGACATCAAGAAGGCAATCGAGATGTGTAGTGCTATTTATATGGATTTAAAAAGGTATATCACTATTTTAATATTGTTATGAGGAGGTTCTGAGGGAAAATAGGAGAATATCCTAACTCTTGTGGCTTATCTCTAAGGAATGTAATTGATTATGATTATTGGTAGTTTAACTTATAAGAATAACTTGGTTTTTGATGTTTAGTTGTTTTGTTTTTCCGAAACTAAACCAAAACAATTTTCGATGTTTTTTCTTTTAAAATCAAGTAAAATATACATCTATAAACTTATACAGGCTGCTTTAATTTAGGTACACTTATAATTTGAATTTTCACTTACATTAATTATATGTTCAACTGTAAAGATTGAATTGTTTTGTTAATAGTTAGGGTCAAGGTGAAACTACTGCAGGGGTATAAGTTTAAAATTTGGTAAATGAATACAATGCTATCAATTAAATTCGTCAAAGAACACTTACCCCCCTGCACTTCGCGTGGGTGGCACCTACGAGGGACAAACAGTTTTCATCGCTGGGGTCCCGGGTCTCATTGATAAGGTGCTCCTGGATAAAATCTTACGCTGCCGTCGTGGCTTGAAAACGATCTACGATCTACGTGTTCGTGAGGCCCAGAAGGGGTAAATCCGGCATGAAATGCACCGACTTCATTTTTGAGTGTGACAAGCAACTTTACAGTTATTTACTTAATAGCGTGATGTCTATTGATGTGTTTCAGCTATTCGATCTTTTGAAAAGCGACGAGGCGAAGGTACGTCCGATCTGCAAGGACATTATAGTCAAAGAACGTAGGCTGCACCAGGAAAAAGTTACTATTGTTTATCACAACGCTACGTGCGTTAGGTTCGATGACCTTTTCAAGGCTATAATTTGCATCGATGTGCAAGGCTTTAAGGAACTTGATGGTGAGGATCTCCTAGTTTTTATCATTTCCTGAGGTCTTCAAAATAGTTGCCGAGCTCGATAATAATGTTTTGGAGACTTTTGCTTCGAAGTAAACGTTCACGTTGTAAATCTAAAAATGTTAACCAAACGGCTTTGTAGATATATGGCAGGGTACCCAAACAACTATGGTTTATTCAAGGCTTTGAGTGAGGATCTCGTGGAAGAAGAAATTCGGCCATCTGTTGGTACGTATAACAAATCATGCACTAGCTTGGTCGGAAACAATTGTATTTTTAGTAATACCCATTTTTTATTATTCACTGCCTGGATGGATCGCTCAAAGCTGCAGGAAAAAGTGTTCTTCGAACGATATACGTACTCAACAACATCTATGAGGATTTGGTTTCAGTGGACATTGTTGGCAACGCCCTGTGTACCATTACTAACCGTAAGTTATATGCTTAATGTTTCTATTATGACACAATACTCGAATAACAAGTTTTGCAGGAAAAAGCGTGAGGCGTTAAACGTAATTAATCTGACTACTTCATCAATTGTCAAAGTAGTTTGACACGAAGTTATTCATTTGGGACGTAGAATTGACACGACAGATGTAGCTTTTCAGTGGAATGCTTGATCTCGCTGGCTCTTTGATTAAATATTATTATTGATATAACTTATTTTATCAAGCAGTTATTATTGTTGGGAATGCTATCTTCAAGTGTATTGGTATAAAATCGGTGATAATATTATGCATATTATTTAGTTTGCTTTGATCATGTTGTTAGCATACCAAAGAATATGAAATGTTTAAATACTACACAAACAACCAATGAAACTTCGTGGGGAACCAAATACTCAATATGCGGTGTAATGTTCTCAACGAGGAGAAGGTCGATATATATGTGTATGACAATCGGAATTTTGATCTTGATCTGTACTTACAATTAGCTCTAACAAAGATATTTGTTAAACAAAATTTTCCACGGCTAAAAGGAGGCTGGAAAATGTCTCATTGCACGATGCTTGTCGTCGACAAAATCTTTATGGCGTTCGTCTACAATTTATTGCTTTGTTTTGTTTATAATCTATTTAGTTCTAATTTTAATGATTGAATATTTGGTAAATAGTTTTATATTTGGCATAATATCTACGTATGATTAATTCAGAGTGTTTAGAATATTTGTAACTATATAATGTTTAAATCAATGAAGTACGAGTGAGCGGTGGCAATGTCAAAATTTGACTTGGAGTTGAATAGTACAAGTAGACAACTTAATCTCTCAAAAATGAAATCAGTTTGTACGGTTATCAATTTTGGGGTTGCATGATAGATTTTCAGTATCTGATCGATTGATTCGCTGTATTTGGAACGCACAATGAATCATAAAAAGAAATTAATGGGAAGTGCTTCGTTAACAGGTGACGTGTACATGTTTTAAAAGTCAATAATTATGTTTGAGAATAATGTGGATTTTACCAATTAGACAGGTAGTATATCATTGCGCGTGAGCAGTTTGTACATCGTTACTATGAGCTCGATACAAACAAACGAAACCAATTTTATTCCTCACCTAGTATTCACATGATAGTTAGCATTATACCATCCAAGAGTCCACTTTATTCTCTTACACTCCTCTAAACTCCTAAAATAGGATAATATTCTAATATAATGGCTTCATTGCAAAACATGCTAAATGTTTTTTTTTCACATGCAAAATCACTATCGAAAGCTGAAAAACGTAAAAAGTCGCGTTAATTCTAACCGCCCGAAATCAGCAGGTAGGCCAAAGAAGTCAGCGTTTGGTTGTAAAAAGTCATCTTCTGCGCCGTAAGTTACATACAACGACCTATACTCAAATCTAATTGATAAACATGTTTTTGAAGGAAAGATAGGAAAGAACGTCCGCCATGTCGACGCAATAATGTCGAAGGCGGTGCTGTCGAGAAGAATCACATTGTGAGCATTTTTATTGCCAAAGATGATTAGTATTAGGTAGCTTTGTTAAACTACATTATGATATTGTAGAATACTAAGCATGTGCATCATTTACCCGACAAATTCAAGACCACCTATTCTCCAATCTCGAAGCACGTCCACCACAAACTGGAAAAGTTCAAGCCGACTTATTCGGCGTCCGCGAAATTTCCACGGAAGCAATTTGGAGGGCAGATCTTTGATGAGAATGAGTACATTCAGTTTTCTCTCCACGTCACTGAAGAGATAATCAAGAATGAAATCATGGACGTAGAGGAAATGGTGCACGTGATCAAAAGTCACTACCAATCGACTAAATCACGCCTGAACGAGGTAATTTTTTACAATTTGGTTTGGCACTTATTTCTAATTTATTTATTATTTATGTGTTAGGCCAAACTGCTTACAACCATCAAAGATTTATGCTCGGAACTAAACATAGCAGTTGATGAGAATCTGATACAATTTTTGGATAATCGCTCGAAGTATATTAAAGGTAAATAAATAAAAATTGTTTAAGATATATATAGTATGTAAAGCGAGTATTGATTGTAGTGTTGGGACCTGAATAAATTATAGATTGAAACCCCTATCACAAAAGATTGCTCGAATGAGCATTGCTGACATTGATTGAATAAGTCATTAATATTTACTGACGTTTGAATGTAATATTATCCTTGTTTTAGTTTGTTCGGAAACCATCCCTTACATTTCGGGTCACCGTCCATGCCCTCGTGACCCCATACACACAATGCCTTCTACACAGAACCACCATTATTACATGCACAGCGAACACGCGCAGACGTTTGGTGCAAATTCCAGCAATCCGCCCGATAAATTGGAGGAATCCGAGGTGGACACTGTGAACTCGTTGGGGCTTGTGCCGATTGATATCATCAATACATCGTTTGATGTCACGCCCGTGAGCGTAGCTCTCCAGTCGTTGGTTCATGCGCCGAAGGATGATGCGTTCCAGTTCGAAGAGGAGACTCTTGGTGAATTTGAGGATGAAGAGGAGGGTATCGAGTGGGAGAGTGGAAATGAGAAGAAGCAGAAGGAGAATGTGAATGACACGGAGAAGGAAAAGGAGGAGGAGAAAAGGGAGGATGAGACGGAAACTGATGTGTCTAAGAATGAGATGAATATGGAGGAGGATGAGAACAAAAACGAGCCTGAAAGCGAGCACGAGGAGGAGAAGAAAATTGAGAATGATAATAAATACGCAAAGAAACTAGAAATTTTACATGATGCAACGCTAAGGTTTACCGCGGGCATTGACAAAGAGTCGGAATGTGCGTTCATTTTGCAACAACTGGAAAACGATGCGAACATGCTCGAAAATGTTGGCAAGTCGGAGAAGAAATTGGCGAATACCTTTGTGGTTTCGCACTATTCGACGTCGATAGACCCGGAGGTCGTGCACACTCAAGAGTTCAGTGTTCAAACTTGTTTGGATAGTGTTCAGAGCAGCCAGACCGAACTTGTTTACGCACGCGAGTGGGACGCTACAAGTGCGGTTGCCAATTTTCCCGGCTCAAGTAAAACCTGTCCGACCACCCAGTCTCAGTCAGGGTCTACGATCCTGAAAGATACCGCTGGCAGTGCTACTATGACCTCAGCAGAAGTGCAATATGTTCTTCTAGATTGTTCTCTCGCAGGTAGACTTGGCTCTACGACCAAACTGGTCGGACCCACCTCGGATAAAACTATTTCAGTTAATAACTATCCTAGCGGCAATTGTGTTATCAGTGGTGTGGGTAACGACGATATGCTTAAGAAGGACTATGATCTCACCCCACAGAGAGAGGTGTTTGTCACAGCTGCCCGGGAACCGACAACGTTTGATAATAATCAAAAAAGATATGGTCCATCTTCTGACGCTATGTTTTTGGAGCATCAGGGGCAGCAACACCTCCAACAACATAATCAGGCATTTGCTAGGTTTTCTCGAATGCCTAACATGGCTCCTGCTCATAATCAGTTACTATCGGATAAATATGCGGCTGGGCGTACATTTAAGAATGGTACTCTTCACCACTTGGAAAGATATGACACAAAGAACTACAATCACAACCTATCGTTTTTCTATCCGACGGTTGCCACTCAAGTGAGTTCAATGGATCTGTTGATTGATCGCAATGTCGGTTCCTCAAAACCCAACTATTATCAGAAAGATGACTCACATGTTAATCGAAACCATAAACAGCCAACACATCAACGCAAATCACAGCATCATGACACGCACAACAAGAATGCAAGAAGTGATTATAGAACGGACACAAATACAACCGATTCCCTCTTAGAATTGGATATTGGGGAGAGCGTGGTATCTAGTTGTGTTGGTTATCAGAAAGGTTCACGTATTTTGAAACACAAGGAGAGAAAGGAGACGAGAATCAACCTGGACAATTATCGCCTTGATGCGAAACGCGCCGATGATCAGGATAGGATTACCTCGGAAAGGCAAGAAGCTGTCGTTGATAGGGATATTGATGTCGTCAGGGCGATAAGTCCGGGACAATCTGGGCATAATAATCCGAATCCTGGACAGTCTATGTCTGTGGAGGAAGTTTCCGGAAGAATGTTGGCCATTTATCATAGTAATGACAGTATGGAGAAACGTATCAAGAACGTGAGTTGAATCCTTCGCCAGGAGTAATTTAAACATGATATGATTGTTATTTTGCTTGCAGTTAAGACACGATATTGAGAAGTATGGGAAAGATGATATAGGTTCAAGACGAGCCTTTTCGGCAACTGCTCGACGTACAGACGTTCTGGATCTGTTAAAATACAATATCAATTCTGATGGGATGTCCTCCGAAGTGTCTTCCCCTAAATCTAAGCGAAT
>JAODGE020027176.1:0-21283 GCA_027574965.2 Ecitophya simulans
GGAGAGGTGCTGCGTGTCCCTGCGTTCTTGCTGCACGGTGGGGATCTCATTGCCGTGGCCTGAACTGCAAGTGGGCGAACGGAAATATGGTTGGAGGATGGCGTCGACCATGTTCTCATCGTGCTGAGTGTCAGAGTTGTCATTATCACAGGCAGTGGTTCTGCGGGAGCGATGGTCACCAGGATAGGTGGTGTGCGACGACTGCGAGGAGACGGCGTCAAATAGAATTGGGGAAGAGTCCATTCGTGTGGTGCGGCGGCGGCTGATGGGACGGGCTGCGTCGTGGGTGTCGTCCTCTTGCGGGGGAGTGGGGCAACCCTCGTCGCAGGAGGACCCACAGGGGGTGAGGCAGTGGTCGCGGAGTAGGAACACCTCATTGCCTCCATACCCCACCGTGCGTGCCGGGGCGGCGGCACAGACAGTCGGCACAGCGGCCGCTATGCCACCATCCTGTAGCTCCATCCTCTTGCTTCCCCTGCGCTGCGTGGCGTGGGGCTGGATGGTGCGTGCTGGAGAGGCACGCCTCACGCTGGGTTTGACCGGGCTGGTGGACGGATGATTCCTGGAGGCGGTCAGGGGTCCTTGCCGTTCCGCCCACGAGTTCTGCTGAGGGCCTCTGACGGTGCGTGTCGTTGGTCGCACGGCAATGGAGGGCTGGGCCGACATTTCTGTTCGCTTAATGTGATGGCGGCAGTGATGGGTGCGATGACTGTTGCGCTCAAACGCCTGTTCGGTGGTGTTCGCGACCTGTGAGGGCGGAGGAGCGAAGGTGCGCACTTCAGGTTGCGGCCTCTTGCCAGCCACCCCATGACCTGCGTTCTCAGTCGTGTACAGGGTGGCCTCTGGGGCCAGCAGCTGGGCCACCTCCGCATCTTCAGTGGAGTGCGCCACGTCGTCCTCGTCATCTCCAAGTTCCGCATAGGAAGCGGTGGCGAGCTCGCACTGGGTGCTGTAATCGTCATTCTCCGTGTCCGAGAAGTCGGGGGAGGAGACGTTCGTGATGTCGCCAGTGCCGTCAAGGTGTGGCGAGGCTTGCGCACGCGAGAGCGGCGGCCGGCCTTCAGGGGGTCGCCCTCCACAGTTTGGCGTGGGGGTGGCGGTGCTGCGGTGGATGGCCCGCTGCAGTGCATCTGGGAGGATGGGGTCCTTCACAGCGCCAAGGCTGGCCAGCTCGTTCCCCCGCACCGGGGAACCTGCCCTCCCTTGCGCGGGGGTGCTGGGGTGGCTGCTGCTGGTGTGGTGGAGGGCGCTGGACTCGAGCGCGAATGCGGTGCGCACACCGTGGGTGGAGTCCGTGCCGGAGGTGAAGGGGCTGCAGCCCTCCAGCAACCGCTGCCGCCGTGATAGCGACTCTCCGAGGCGAGTGAGACTGTCTGAGCGGCTCGCGGGGTGGTTGGAGAAGGGCGAGGTACATCGAGGGAGGGCAGTGTGCTGGTGCTTGGGCTCTGGGAGCGTCACTGTCGCTGGGGTTGCGGCAGTCCCGCAGGCAACGTGACTTCCGACGAGGGCGGCAGCCCTCTCATCCATATGTCCGATGGCCGCCATAAATGCTGGCGCTGGAGCGGAGCAAAAAAAGGCCTTCCGTAGGGTATATATATGTACTTCGTCTCCGTAGAAGAGTTAACGATGATACGATCAGGATATGATTCCACAACCGCAACCAAATTATACACAATAACTTAACTCAATTCACGCATCTAAAAAAGCAACAGCAAAATCCAGTTAAAGCACGCGGTGCACCTTTGTGCTTTCCCTTATCCCTCTATCAGATCACTTATCTGCGTACTGCTGTCTGAGGAGCGTGCCAGTGATGTGATCGGTGGGGGGGGGGAGAGAGAGAAGAATGAATGAATGAATGGGTGTGAAACGACAAGGCGGGTGCAACAGCACTCAGCACAAAACAAGAAAGTTCAAAAGGCAAGCAGAAGGATGGGGGCAGGTTGTGATACCCAGACTTCAGCAGGCCCAAAGGAAGGGGGGCCAGGCTACCGTCACCATGAGCAAGCACACCACAAGTGTTGGCGTGTGCAGGGAGCCCGTCTGCCCTCCATCTGTATCACACCACACACCATCATCAGGGCTCCATGTCCCCCTCTCCACAAAAAATATATATGAACATGCGTCAGTCTGAGGAGCGATGATGAGTGAGTAGCTGCATGTGCTGGTGCACAAGAGTAAATAGGAAGAGAACAAAGCGAAATAAGTAAAATGCACAGCGCAGCCGTATTTACAAAGATGTGATGGCTTCATTTGCGCACCATTGCTGTAGGAAACAAGACGTCTTTTCTTTTAGAGATACTACATGATATATATATATATAAGCCACTCGGAAGAACAGCGAATAAAATTCAAGGATAAAGAGAAACATCGGTCCCCCACGACTTCAGAGGCAGCACATGGTGGTGATCACAGAAGAGTCCACCCTTACCTATTACACCAACACACATTGTGAAGGAGAGAAGGAGGGACGCAATGGAGGGCGGCTGGTAACTTACATTCATGGAAAGTACAATAAAACAACACCTAAGCACTTACCTGTCCCCTTTTTTATATTCACGGCACACGTTGGCAGTCAGAGTAGAATAATGAATCATCTCGATGTGCTGAGCGGGGAAGGAGGGTGAAGCCAATACAAAAACAGATCAACCATGAGTTGCGAGTGTGTGCGTGTATGTGTGTGTGAGTGCCATAGCTATCCATGGAGGTGCGCATTATGATGGGAGACGCTGGCCTGCTGCTTATCGTGGAGAGTACCCGCTCGACAGTGGGGGTCGGCCACCCGACTTCCCAGAAGGGGGAGACTGCGACTTCGTTCGCGATTGCCGCAGAGCCTCCAGCTGGTGCTCCGTGATGGCGTCCTCCTCCCCCCAGGGCCCCAACTGCTCGTCTTCGATGAGCTGTTGTGTGGCCGCGCAGAGGGCATAGTTGTTGGACGTGTCCACTGTGCTTGTGCCATGCGCTGTGTTGCGTGCGGAGCGCTCCGCTTCATCCTGTGAGGCGTATGTGTCGGAGGAGGCGACAGAGTCCTCCATTGGGTTGCCCGCCGCACTCTCTCCAGTCGCCGCCGGATCACCGCGTATGGCCGCCATGTGCGCCACTCCAGTCAGTGGGGAGAGCATGTCGGTCGAGAAGCGACGAGCCGCACCCGCGCCGGTCGCTGGGGCCAGGACGCCCGGGTAGACGGCTCCCACCGCCGCCGCCCCGGCCCCCGCTGACGCGGCACGGCTGCGCTGCTGCAGTGCAACACTGCGGGCGGCCGCGGTGGTGTTCGCGGACGGAGGTGTGGGTGTGTGGGACATCGCCACCGCAGAGGCGTAGGCAGACGCCGCGACGCCACGTGCGGTGGCCACCGGCATGAGCGTAGAGGCCCTTGGTAGTCTGCTCTCCATCCACAACGACAGTGCCGCACTGTTGCGCAGTCGCAGCAGCTCCGCAGGCAGCGCGTTCAACTCCGCTATCCACTGTCCCTCCTCGTCAGTTCGCTTCACGCGAAGATAGCCCCCCGCGGCGGAGGCACCGCCCCGCACCACCACCGCGTTCTCGTGATACAGCTGGGTTAGCGTAGGTAAGGCCGCCGCCACCGCCGCCACCACCGGGCCCGTCACCGCCGCCCGATGCAGGCCAAGCGCGTTGAGTTCTTTCAGTGAGGTGAGGCCGTGGAGTGCGCGGATGCCGCTGTCGGTGATGGCGCTGCCGCTCGACTTGAGGTTCAGCCGCAGGAGGCCTGGCGCGCGTGTGACCACAGCGATGATGCCGCTGTCAGTGAGGGAGCCGATGCCACCGAGGTCGAGGTGCGCGAGGGAGGCTGGCAACGCCTCTGCGTGCGCATCGAGTACCCCGCGACAGCCACGCAGCGACAGGGAGAGCAATTCGGTCTGCTGGCGCAGAAGTGAGGCGAGCTCACCGACGCTGGTGAAGCTGCACTCCGTGAATGTGAGCAGGCGCAGCCGTGGCAGCGGTGGGAAGTCCAGGGAGTCGTAAGGGTCGCTGCCAGCTGTCGGAGAGGAGACCGAGGCGGGAACTGTGGTGGAGGTCTCTGCCTCTGCTGCGGCATCGGTCTTCGTGGTGAGCTCTGTGAAGCGCCCAGCCTTACTCTCAGCCACCTTCTGCAGCTGTTCCTGGGTGTGCATGAGGGCCGGCTGCAGGGTGTAGTCATCAATGACCATGCCATGCAGGCTGATCTCCTCCAGTGCGGGAGCGGCGAAGTGCTGTAGCACGCTGCGGTTGAGGATGGGGACGGGCAGGCGCTGAAGTGCCGGCATGCGTAGTGCCGAGACGTAGGACAGCGAGGAGTACAGTACTTGCACGTGCCTCAGGTCCAGTACCCTCACGCCAGGACAGTTCTCCAGCCTGAGCACCACCACATTCGGGTGCTTGTTAAGCGCGGACACGCACGCCGAAGTCAGACGCGTGCACCCAGAGACATCGAGCGTGTGGAGCTTGGGGCAGTGGGAGAGGATGGCCCGCAACCCAGCATCCGTGAGGGTGTCCGTGGCTGTCAGCAGTAGCACCTCCACCCCGGGACAGCACAGGTTCTGCAGGGTGAGGGGGTCCGCCACGGTGCAGGCGCTGAGGTCGAGCGTGTGCACCCGCAGCGCCCCAGATACATAGGGGTGGGTCCGTGGTGATGGAGCGGCGGCGGCCGCGTGGAGCTCGAGTGTGGCTGTGCGCAGGGAGGAAGCCCGCGAGCCGTCCTTGCTGGCCTCACCGCTCTGCTTCACCGTCGCCGCCAGGGCCTCGCGCTGTCTCAGCAGCTTCCACAGGTGTGTCAGACCCACGTCGTCGAGCGCCAGCTGCGGGAGGGAGAGGCCCTCCACGTGTATCGCCACAGCCAGCACCTCCGTCAGACGCAGCATGGCTGGCGCGGAGTGCAGTCCGCACACCTCCACCTCAGAGACCACCGGCATCAGCTCCACGCACTGCCCTACCAGCCCAACGCCGGAGTGGGAGTCTGCGCACCTCACCGACAGGGCCCACGTCTGCTCGGCCGCCCAGACGCCGAAGGGAGATTCGCTGGACTGCAGGAGTCGCAAAATCACACTCAACTGGGAGGAACTGATGGCGGGCTCTGTCATGACCAGATGGCCGTCATTGTGGTACAGGCTCCGTAGCACCTGTGGGTGAGGGGCGCAGCCGGCGCGGAAGCTCGAGACGGTGTAGTCCAGCAGCGAGTCACTGTCGCAGGCACTGCCGCCTCCAGCCAGGTGGACGTCGTTCTGGGACGTCGCGGACGTGCCCTCGTGCACCACGGCCTCCAGGAGACCTCCAACTGCCGAGTCCGCGGCGGCGGGGGCGACGACCATCGTTGGCGCACTGGGAGGGGCATACATGGCAGGTGGCGGCAGCGCCGTCGCCGATGGCAGCGCACGACTGCCCGGCGCCGTCGTTACAGTTCCTCCCCCCCGCATCGCCTCCGCCAGCTCGCTGCGGAGCTGTAAGTTCTCACGCTCGAGGTCGCGGACCCTGCCCTGACGCATATGCAGCTCTCCTGTGACGGCATGCAGCATGTCCTGCAGTCGAGTACTCTCAAGTAGCGCGCTGTCGTACTCCCTCCGCTGCCCAGCGATGTGCTGCTCGGAGATTTGCAGCAGCTCGCGTGCACGTTGCAGTTCGGTGTGCAGCTTTGCACATTCCTCGAGCTTGGCACGGTGACGCGCGATTGGGATGCCCCCGCTACTCGCCTCCACTGGTGACAGTGCGCGTGGGGCGGCGACGGTCGCTGGGCCAGTGGTGAGGTCTGCGGATTGTACAACCACGACAGGGAGAGCATGGGCCTTGACCTTCGTGGATGCGGAGGTGGAAATGGATGCGCTGCGGCTGCTGGCACTTACAGAGATAGTGCTACGAGTGGTGTGCTGGGTGCTGCTACCTCCAGGGTCGGTGGTGGCGGTGGCGCGACTGTATATGCTAGGCCGTGGCG
The DNA here is from genome assembly GCA_027574965.2 of Ecitophya simulans. Lineage (NCBI taxonomy): Eukaryota > Metazoa > Arthropoda > Insecta > Coleoptera > Staphylinidae > Ecitophya > Ecitophya simulans. The sequence goes on from JAODGE020027176.1 coordinate 5,921, forward strand.
AGGACGAAGCGACGGATGGCGGCCCCACAGAGGATGTGCTGAACATGATGATGTGTGTGTGCGTGTGATTATTTACACGATGTCTGCTCTCCTGTCCCCCCCTTTGTCGGCCTCACTCTTACGTTCAGTAATTATCGGAGGGGTCACACTCTTCGTGTGTCCGACTGCCGCCGTCACAAGACTTGTATAAGTAAAAAAGATCGCGTCAATGCCTTTGTCTGCTAATTCAACTGTACGCTTCAGATCCTTGAGGATGGGAGGAGTGCAGTTGTTCTTTACTGAGATATCAGCAGACTCACTTTTTGTGAGTATGTAGCAGACATATATATATATATATATATATATGTGTGTGTGTGACCGCAAAAAACAAAAATAACAGAGGAGAAGGGAAATAGGGAATACATCAATGTGCTGAGCAGCTCCGGGATGAAGATCAATTCAGGGCCCCCAGTGTGTCTGTGTGTGATAAACGCAACACCGACCCCATGCAGCTGCACGGCCAGTGTAGCCTGAACGCACGACACGCCGCTGACAGCTCTCCATACGGATACACACACACACACTTCCCTTCTTCTACTCTAGTAAAGGGAGAAGGGAGGTGTGTGTGTGTGTGCGCGAGGGAGGGGGATCAGATAGACGCTCTTTTTTAAAATTCATAACAATGGAGGTAGATGGTCAACAAAAGATAAAAGCACCAAACACACACACACACACACGCGCACACACATGCGCCCCTTCCCATCTAAGGAGCTCTCCCATTCTTTATCAACTCTTACACACACATTCAATAATAATAATAATAAAAATACACGAATGAATGTATATATATATATATATAAATGTGTGTGTGTGTGAATGCATATACGGTTCTCAAGTAGCTACGTGATGTCACTACAGAATTCTCCTTTTGTCTGAGAGCACTATTGCATCTTCTTCGCTCTTTTGCCTTTAATTATTACCGGATTGATTCTTTCCCGAACTCTCCACACCTCCCCTCCATTCACCTGCATTTCACGTTCCGAAGTTTCACAGATGTCAATGTCCACTGATAAGGCCGCCACACGACACAGATCCTCCATAAAGAAAACCGTAAAATGCCCCGCTGGCTACATTACTGCGTTGCCATGAGTGCATGATAATGAGAGTGGAGCTGAGGCCGCCTAATACCGCCCGCCTGACCAGTGCACACGTACAGTTCCACGCATCCGCGCGTCTTAACTGCAGTCGCAAGAAAGGTAAATTAATGAGTGCAAAGTATCTCTTTGCCACAGGCGGAGGAGAGGGGGGGGGGGGGGAAAGGAGCCCCGCGACATCCACACGACAATTAGAGAGGAAGAGGTTCGCTTGAGGACTCACTCACACACTCACAATCACTCATAAACACAACGCACGCACACGCTCTCTCCCTTTGTCGTAAGGGGGTGGGGCCGGAGAGTATATTTTTCTACACTGGGCATATGACATGGCTCCACAAACGCACAGCCGTTACATGCACACATCTCCGCGACAGAATTGGCTCTGATAGCACTTCTTTTTCAATTCCCCCAATCTTACCGTCTGATAGTCGGCAAGCACGGATAATGCACATCACACATGAAAGTAGCAAGCCACAGGGTCGAGCACACAAGCAGCCCGTTATATGAAGGAGTACAACATATATAAAAAAGGGTGAACTGAAAGCGACAATCAATCAATCAATTAAAAAAAATGAAGTGATGATACTCTGCTGTGACGTTGGTGTCATGTAGCCTTTCCACACCTCCCATTCGAGTTATGGGGGGAGGGGGGTCCATTCTCTCTCGCTCAGAACTTATCGTGCATGTGGGCATGCGCAAACACACGCCAGCACACACGAAAGTGCACAAAAAAAAATGAGAAGTAAATAATGAATGGTAATGCTATATGTATATGTATATATGTAAACGAATATCCGTGTAATTATCTTTTAGAAAGTTGACGATGCTGTGAGCGAGGAACAACAATGAATGTGTGTGCGTGTGTCTGTGCGTAAATTAAGTTTATACTCACCAACAAGTAACCACAACACCAACCACCGTCGCCACCATAGAAAAGATATATATATATACTCTCGTTTTGTCACAGAGTAACCATTACAAATGGAAATATCAAAACAGAGTCCGTTACAAAAAAAACGGGGCAAACACACACGTGGGCGTGCATTGTGTGTGTGTGTGTTGTGCGCGTCCTCCTACCTATAGATCTGGGAGTGGTGGTGGCGGTGACGGTGGGACTACTCTCTCTCTCTCTGGGTATCGTAACTCCCTCCCCCCCCTACCCGCCCCAAACAGTGTGCTTTCTGTTCTCCCCCACCACTCCTCCCCCCTTATCCACTCTCTTTTTTTGATACTTTTCCTCCCCACTTCTAACAACACATAGCACACCTTTTTTTTATACACACACATATGTGTAATTTGAATGAAGTGAAACAAACCAACGAAAGCTATCAAAAAATCATTTAGTCATCTACCACAGCGCGCAGAGATATCTCGTGTGCAGGCACACACTTTCTCATGCGTCTGTTCGTTAATAGCGAAGTAGAAAGTACACACACACCCACACTCGGCAACCACCACACAAGATGTGTGTGTGTGTACGTGTGTGTGTGTGGAAGGAGATCCAAGACCCTAACAAAAGAGAGAAGCACACATGGAAAATAACACAGTAGCACGAGCTCAGGCCCCCCCTCCACCCATATATATATATATATATATATATGTAAAGAATGTTATGTATATACAAGCACCATGACAAATTCTCACAGTAAAAAGAGAAGGTAACACAGAGAAAGTAAACGCCATTCATTTGTCTTTTTGTATCCCTAAAGTGCCCGGGTAACACTAAAGGGACTAAATAAAAGCTCTCTGTATATAATAGGTCATTTAGACAGATTAAAAAAAGGAATTTGTGTGTAATGAGCGGGGGGGGGGGGCTTTTTGAACAAAACAGTAAATCATACCAATCATCATTTTTTTAAAACTTACTAAGCGACAACGTAACAATACTCCAACACACAGACAGACACGAAATTGCTATACTGGTTGTTAGACGAAGTATATATATATATATATATATATACGTGTGCTATGTGGGTGTGTCTACATGCTTGTGTGTGTGTGTTTACTGGGTGATTATCTATCCAGTAAGCGGTCAACGCGCACGCACCCACGTTCTAACGCACAACACATACACAGCAGTAGGCACGGGTAGACTGAGAGGCACCTCTTCGATTCATAGTGCTCATCTCGCTTGTACGCCCTCAACCCCATTAACATATATATATATATATTTCTCCGTTCTCCTTTATTCTATCATTCACCCGAGAGCGTACGATGAAGAGACGAAATGGTCATGTGAGGGTACTGAGTGTGCTGCGTGTGTGGGGTGCCACAGGGGAGAAGGCGCATCATAAGTAATAGAAATACAATGAACACACGCAGCTCACACACACACACACACAGACATACTAGCACCCTCCGTATCTCTCTCCCCTCTTCTCTTTCCGAACAAGATTGGTCTCAATCTCCCCCGAGGGCCCAGCACGAGAGTACGCGTGTAAGTAACAATAGGTCTACGTGGGGTGAGAGTTAAGAGAAGGAGAGTGGAGGGGGGGGGGGAGGGGAATGGCCCTGTTAACAGTTAAGATCCGAGTAACGGTGGCTCCGATTCCCCCGCCGCTCTCTCTCTCTCTTTCTCTTTCCACCTCTCATTCTCAGCCCGAGTTAGAACCACGCCACGTTGGCGGCCTGTCGGTCAGCGTTCTTGTGGTTCACACCACCGCGGCCGCGCGCCGACATGGACGCGCGTGCGGAGGGTGGCGCGGACTCCTCCACCTGAGCCTCGCTGGGGAAGCGCTCCATCATGAGGTCAGTGAAGACGTTCAGCGGGGTGCGGAGGTTGCCGTCGCGCACCGCTGGCAGGCGGCGCAGGTCTGCGTTGCCTTCACGAACGGCGTAGAAGGAGGGCGCGGGCCACTGACGGCGATTCTTCAGCAGGATATCACGCACGGGGTGGAGTGCGTCCTTCGGGGGCATGGGGCCGAGTGGGTCGGCGTCCTCGACTGGGCCCTGTGCCTTCTCGCGCGCAAGGATCTCAGCGGGATCACTAGGGTCGGGCATCGGCTGCTGCTGCTGCTGCTGTGCGGCAGCGCCGGCGCGTGGGGTGCGGGCACGCGGGGACTGCTGCTGCTTGAGCGACTGCTCGGCCTGCCTCTCCTTCACCTCCCTCTCGAGCTGGGCCATTCCCTCCTCGTGGTTGAGGAGCTGCCGCAGCACGTTCTCCTCCACCAGCTTGGCGGGCATGATATCGCTCAGAGCGATGGCGGCCGCATTGAGCTGAATGCTCGAGTAGCTGGCAGGGTAGGGGTTGTGGCGCACACCCGCGGTCACGCCCCAGTTGGAGCCGAGCACGAAGTAGCGTGGGGGGCAGGCAGTGAAGGGGCGGAATGCCTTCACGGGCACGACCACCTCAGTTGGCACCTTCTGGCTGATGCGGTTGGGCGCCATCACGCAGTAGAAGTTCTCCTCCGGGCCCTCCTGCGGGTTGAAGAAGTACTCCGCCACCACGCCGCGGCACTCGAAGCCGTGGTACTCGTTCTCGTATGTGATGGCGGATCGCACCACCGCAGCGAAGCGATAGCGCTCCTCCTGTGCGTTGAGGAAGGCGCCGCGCGGCTTGCGCTCGTCAGAGGAGTTGGTGATCATCAGGAGGACCTTCTCATTGGTCATATCATAGACCATCAGGTCCACCTGCCCATTGCGGATGGAGTCGGGGTCGTTGTTCTCGCGGTAGCTGTAGGTGGCGGGGGAGATGATGACGATGTGGGGCAGGCAGCGGCGATCAGCAACTTTGGTGCCGAAGTGCGTGCGGCTGCTGGTGTTCAGGGAGGGGACGTAGGAGGATTTCTGTGGGAACCAGAACTTCTTATAATCCTCAGCGCAGATCGTGTTCTTGCCAACGATCTTGTTGGGCCCCGTCTGCGGGCAGTCGGCGGTGATGCAGGAGAGGAACCAGTAGCGGAACACCTCCACATCCTTCAGAGGTCGCACCTTCTCGATGATCTCACGTGCATTACGGCCGGTCTTGGTCATCATGGCATCCCAGTCGTCGACGGAGAGGATGTTCAGGTAATTCTTGTGGCAGGTCTCCACGATCTTTGCCAGGGAGTACTGCGCGGCGCGGCAGGAAACGACGAACTCGTCAGAGGCTGGGAGGCCGCGGATGCTGGCGTCTATGCCGCCCTCATTGGGATCGGCCAGGTCCTTGTCACTGCGGCTGCAGAGGGAGGCGAGGCGGTCTATGCCAAACTCCTTGAAGATATCGTTGCGGATACGGATGAAGGACTCTAACATGCGCACCGACTCCGATGCCTCGAGGTCATTGCGCAGCTTGGCCACCTTCTCACGCTTCTCCTCGTACTCTACACGTTTGTTCTGCAGGACCTGCTGGCTGAACATCTTGTTGTGCTCATCCACCTGAAATCCCCGGGTGCTCTCGGTATAGTAGGGCTTGTCATTACCACCCATCTTGCGCAGCATCTGCGGGATCTCGCCCTCGCTACTCTCCGAGGTGTACTCGTTCTCCTCCAGGGAGGCGTACTGGCGGTAGAGTGCGACTGTAGCCGCACTCTCCAGCAGCAGGGCCTGAGAGGGGAGGTAGGTCATGAACATCTGATGGCGCAGCAGGACGGCGTTGTCGTTCTCCCAGGCAGCGAGCTCCCCGTGGGCCTCCTTCAGCGCACGCTGCTCCTCGCTCGCCAGAATGACGGCCTTCAGAGCCTGCTGCTTATTGGTGAAGAACTTCGCGCGCGCCTTGGAGTCGGAGATGTAGGTGTCAAAGGTCTCCTTGGGGTCCAGATACGGCTTCAGCCGGGATTGCACGAGGGTCGTCTTGAAGGCTTCACGGAGCTGCACATGGATCGCTACACGTGCGGTGAGCTGGTCAGCGCGGTCGGACCGGAGGATCTCCTCGACCTGGTCGGCAAACTTGTTGGATTTCAGGAGAGCGGGGTCACCGGCGTAGTAGTTCATGTCGGTCGACATGGCTGTCGCCAGAGTCTGCACAGCAGCGCTCATGATTTTCTTTTTGATAGAGATGGGTTACGCCTTCTCTTATTCGGTTAACGAGTTGCTGTACTGTAACGTCCTTGTCTTGTCTTTGTTGAATGATGGCTTGATGACACTTCAAAGAAGTAACTTTTACACAGTGAGCAGTCAACTCAAATTCAATTCCTGTATCCACAAACACACGTTCAGAGACACGTACTTACTTTCTCGTTGTGCTGATCTACGAATCCTACTGAAAAGTAAGATAAAATAAACAATATAGTTAAGATAAAGATAGAATGAAGGCGTTAGTTATGGTTCTGTTTCTCTCCTAGCTTAGCTTCCAGTTGTGAGACCCCCAGAAGACACACCCGGCTTGATTATCGTAATAGCACTAATTCAACAAAAAATCACCAGAGTGAGTTGGGATGCCATGATCATCACAGGAGTCACACACACACACACGACAACAGTAGCAACAGGTCGACGGAGATGTAGAAATGAAGAAGGTAGGCAAGTGAGCGAGTGGGCATATATATATATGCCATAAACCACAGTGCATCTTTTTTTAAAGTCTCCATATGAGCGATTACGCGTGAGACTAGTGAAATACACCTGAAACCCCGGTAACAAGCCTCTCTCTGGAGGTTATGAAAAAGCGTGGGAGGGCTTCGCGGATACAATACACACAATCCCACAATCATCCTCACTATATATATATATGTGTGTGTGTATATGTGTATGATTACATCACTGGGCTGTGAGCGTTCTCGAATGGGTGTGCGTGTGTGCCCAATGGAGACCAGAACACTGCGTTCTCAGGCGACTCCTGCGTGCGCGAGATGAGGGAGCACTATGAGTGTCCGATTATTTTTCCTGTGATGTTTGGTGTGAGCCGCCCCCCTCGCCCTCTTTCTCACGACTACTGGAAGAAGTCCTTATGCGCTTCTGTCTCCTCAACATCGGCCACCTTCATCTCTGCTTCTTCCTCCACCACCCGGATCTTTTCCCACTCCAGCAGCGCAATGTCATCACAACTCTCCATTGCGAGGTAATTGACCCGCCCGTGGAATGGGACGTTCACCTCCTCGATCAGTGGCTCCATACGCAGATAATCCCCCACCGCCACGTCCGAGGCGGCTAGCTCAGTGATCATCTCTGCCAGCGCGACAAGCGTGTAATCCTCCATGTTGATCGCCAGCATGCGCTCCTTCTGTGTATCGGACTTCCAGTAGGCCGAGGACGACGACGCTGCGGAAGAGGAGGATGAGGTGAGGGGTGTCCCGCTCTCTGTCCGGGGCTCCCACTTGTAGGTCATCCCCTCCTGCGCAAAAGGAGAGACCGCCTGACGCACAGACTCCGACACCGCCGCCTCCGCCGCCGCTGCCGCCCCTTGCTGCCTGCGGGCCACAACCTCGCTCGCTGGCCGGGGCTGCGCCATCCGCGAGCCCAGCCAGCTACCCACCCTACCCCCGCCCCCGCGCGCCACAGACGCCTTCGTCTCCTGTGTCAGCAACTCCGTGTATGCGTTCGTCTTCTCCAGCTCACCCGCGATGTGCAGCTGGTGCCGCTGCACGCTCGCGCTTGATCTGCTGGTGATCCCGTACCGCGCGGCCTGCTCAGGTGTGATGGACCGACTTCCAGCCTCCGCACGTGCTAGTTGCCGCTGCTGGCGCTTTGTCAACGGCTCATAGGCCTCCAGCACCAGCGTCTGCAGGGGCGGGTAGCGGTAGTTCACTTCGGTGTCCACAAAGAGTACACGGGTGGTGGGGCTGTTCGCCTCCGCTGCTAACTTGTTCAGGAACTGCGTGAAGTTGTTGTGTGCCACCTCTCCCTTGTGGTTCCCGCCGCCCCCCATGCCAACCTCGCGCACATTATCGTGCATGACCCTGAATGGCGCTGGGAAGTCCCGTGCGAAGGCCCGCAGCATTTTCTGATTGTTCTCCATGCTGCTCGTGACGAACACGGTCGTATCACAGCGGAGGTTGCGCAGGGTGTCGCCCAGGTAGCGGAGATAGGGGCGCGGTTTGATGTAGTGCGGCGACTGGGGGCTTAGGTGCCCCAGCGTCCCCTGCAGGTAGAAGCCAAGCACGAGGCGGCTCTGCAGCTGGATCAGCTGCTCCCCGCCGATCGTTGCAATGGCGGAGGACATGACGCACACACACACACACTGTGAGTCTAAAGAGAATGAACCCCATTTTGAGTGTTAATCAGTCGTAAGAGGAGAAGTACATATACAATTGTAGAAAGAGAGATGAATGAGTGGGGAAGGGAGGAGATACGAGGGAGAGGCTCTCCTCAATTTCGCACCTCATCAGATGTCTTGGTGCTCCAGAAGGATTTTGCTATTATTGTTATGTATGCATATTCACACTGGAGAAGGCGAGAAAAGAAGACAACAATTCCTTTTACTCGCTGGCGTATTTGGCTACATCATACATCGGGTAAGCAGTGTGAGCAATGCATCGCACTGCTCACTTTCCAATTTACTGTACATGTGAATACAGAGGACATGAGGGGGGGAGGGGCGAGAATCGACATCCAAACATCACCCCTTCCTCCTCCTCTTTCCACTCTTCACCATCTGCGCTTCTTGATCACCGACACTCTCTGAATTTCCGAGTGCTTGCTCATATTGAAAATGCGATACCCGTGATCCGGTGCGGTCATTCCGAGAGGTGGCGGCGTGGCGCTCGCGGCGAGCGCCGGCAGCTGGGCCACTGTGCCGGCCAGCTGTTGCGCCCTCATGTCGCGCCGCTTCTGGTTCGCCTGCTCGCGTGCGTGCGCGGCGCTCGTGGCGGCGGAGGTGGTGGCGTGCTTGTGAAGGTGCTGCCGGAAGTGACCATCGCGCTGGCGCCGACTCAGCAGGCGGAGGGGCAGATCCTTGTCGACGTGACCCGCTGCGCCCATGACGACAGCCGCAGCCAGGCCCCTACGCGCCCGCTCCGACCCAAGCACTTGCGGGGCCTGAGCACTGCCGGTACCCTCACTCCCGGGAGAGGTCGCGGCCGCGCTGGTAGCCTGCAGTGCGTACACAGAGACCCTCAGCCCGGCTGACCCGCCACGGCCACCGCCGCTCTTGTGCGGCTCCCACTGTGAGGTGCTCGTGTCTCCGCAGACGGTGGACAGGCAAGACCGCGCCGTCGTGGGCACCCGCGTGGGACACAGTGAGGTGCAAGTGGATGGCGTGCTGTGGTTGGCGTCGCCTGTCTGACTGGAGGTGCATCCACTGGTGGCGGTGGAGCCGATTGGTGAGGCGGCGCGCTGGCCGCCGCTGCTGCCCCTCCACGACACCTCCACCGCGTGCGGGGGCCGGGGCAGTGGGGGCGTCCCAGTGAAGAGACTTTTATTCAACGAGTCCGGTGCATGGTCTGGGGAAGAGTGACCCTTCCCGTGAGACTCATCCTGGTCGATGCCCGCGAAGGTGGTGACGCAGGCGGGACCTATCCATGGTGTGACCTTGAATGGGTAGTGACCCTGCGCGTACGAGTCATACTTGACCAGCGGATGCCGCCCACGTGCCCCCCCATCCCCACCGCTGCGCGCGGCGTGCCTGCCGCTCTGCACCCGCAGGCCCTCTGGTTGGATAGCCTCCTGCTTGGCGCCCTCCAGGGATGCCTCCGTGGCGGTGCCCATGTGCGACAGCTCCCCTCCCGCCAGAGCGCTCTGTGCTGGGGTGGATGGCTGCATGGCATTCAGGTAGAGTTCCTCGCGTGTCGGTACGGGCGCGGCTGTGAAGCGCGCCTGCGCGACCCCCACCTCCCCGCTGCCACTCCAGCCATCCTTCACGGCCACCCCTGTCGTCCACGGGGAGGCGACGACAGGACTGCCGCCTCCGCCGCCGTGCGTGCCAGCGCCGGGGGAGTGAGGGATGTGGCGGACGCGCTCCAGCCGGAAGGCCTCGCGCACGAGAAAGCGCTCGCGCAGTGAGACGCGCCCGCTGAATACCTCTGGCTCGAAGTCCATCAGATAGTCCAGCAGTCGATCCTCCAGGGCCACCACCTTGTCCGGCGGCGCGTACGCATCATGTTCGTGGAGATCCCACGTGCTCGCCGTGTTGTCGACAGCGGAAAGCACCTGGGCGAGCTGCGCCTGCTGCCGTCGGTGCACTGCCTGATAGCGAATGGAGGAGCTCAGCAGAGCCTCCCGCTCTCGTGCGGCCTCCATGTGCTCGATCAGCGTGCGCCGGGCCTCCGCCGCGGCCGCCACCTTCTGCGCACTCGTGACGTGCGGTGACGCGTGTGCTCTGCCGGTGTGGGCCTTGTGGCCTCCTCTGTTGTTTGTGTGACGAACGGCAACAGCAGCAGCAGTGGATACGCCGCCGCCGCTCCCGACAGCGCTTAGATTCGTGTCTGATGGTGATGAGGGAGCGGGGTGCAACTTCGCGTGCAGTGCTGCCCACTCATCGGACGAGAGTCCGGCGACGAGCTCCTGCATGCTGTTCCGTGATGACTCGTAGCAAGGAGGATTCCCTATGCCACGCTCACTGGCGATGGTCTGCGCCACCACCTCTGCGCGCGCCAGCTCGTCTTCTCGCTCTTGTGTCCTCACCATCTTTGTCGCGCGCGCCAGGGCCACGCCTGGCTGGCTCAGCTCCGGCAAGCCGCGCACCACCGCATCCTCGGTCAGGATCTGCTGCATCTGCAAATGAACCTTGTAGTCCTCTGTGTGGCAATAGGAGCGACTGTACAGCTGATGAACCTGTGAAGGGTTCAGTCCAATAATCGGCGCCAGCAGCGACATCCTCCGCTTTCCGAGAGCGTCTCCATCGTAGATGCTTGCGCAAGCAGTGCTTTGCTTCACGGTACTCCGCCCCACACTCGACTTGTTCGCTGCGGGGTGAGTGCAGCTGTTGGTGTGGTCGTCGTCACCACCGCTCTTGTTTACGCTGTCAGTGATGGAGGAGGCGTACACGTTGGTGGCCTGGCTGCTCTGAGCAGAGTGCTGCCCACGCCGCGCCAACGACCCCACGCTACTGGTCTGTGCAATGGATTCTGAGATCGGACGGGCCGAGCGCAGGCTGGCGCTGTGGCGCTGCGATGAAGTGGTACACGTACCCACCGCGACCGATAGAGCATTCCAATGGGGCAGTAACGTCGGCGCTGTGTCGGCGCTCTCGAATATGCATATGCGCACCAGAGTCCAGAACTCCACGTATGCGTCCTCTGTCACATCCGCCAGATCCCGAAGGAACACAAAGGGGAGTGAGAAGAACTTCTCAAAAAACGTCTCGAAGCTCAAGTTCCCGGTGGTGCCGCGATACGCCCACTCCTCCTCCGCAATCGCGATGTGGACAAGGCGGAGGTGCGTGGGGAAAAACAGGTTCAGCAGGTCGAGTATGAAGTCAATATATGCGTCTTTCCCGAGCCGCTCTGCATCACTCGACGCCGCACTGCCTGTGCTGGGGCTACGCTGCACGGTAGCTTCGTATACGTCGCGGACAGCCTGCTGCGCGAGGAACGAGGTATTGTGTAGGTGGCGCCACACGTGGCTGGCGGTGGCACTCGAGTCGGGCGGCGGGCTCACAGAAAGCCCCTCCCAGCACCTAGCGGGCCAAACCTGAGTGAGGTCCGGTGAGTTGCGGTGGTGCGGCTTGCGCAGCGGGGGTGACTGCGTCTGCACGCAGAGCACTGGGAAAGGTATGACTGGAACCCCTTTCAGAACAGCCCGTGCCGCTGCCCGCCGCTGCGTTCGTGGGGAATCTACGATCGGGCCAGGGTGCTCGTTCATTGCTGGCGGGGTCTGTTCCTGCCCATTGCACAGCTCACCATCGTGATCATCGTCACCACTGTCAGCTGGATGGCTATTGGCCGTGGCGCCGTTCTTCGTTTTCCCTCCACCGTGCATGCGCAGCCCACCCCGCCGCACGCGCGCCTCCTCGTGCAGTGCACAGCAGTACAGCTTGAAGTGGATGAGCCACAGACTCTGGCGATATGTGCCGACAAGGACGCTGCGCGGCGGCGGCGACTCGCCCGCCCTCCTCTCCGGGTCACCACCTGCTCGCTGCGCTCTTGTCTTGGTGTGATTTGTCACGGTTCTGGCAGAGCCCTTTGGGCCCGCCACCGTGTCGGATACAACGACTACATTGATGTTCTCTGGGTTGTCGTACACTGGACTTGTGCGGGGGCGCTGCTGCCGCTTCTCCCCAATCCCCCCCACAACGCCCTTTCCGCCGCCGTCTGCATACTCCCTTGTGAAGTCGTTCCACAGGTCCCCGCTCACCGGCAGGTTATACTCGCGACGGTACTGCAGCACCCGATTGCGCTCATTCACACGCCGCGCGAGCTCAGCGGTCTCGCGCTCCCTGCGGCTGCGCTCCGCCTTCTTCTCCTCCGCCCGCTCATCGTCGGGCCACATGGCGTGACGGGGGTCCGGCGCCACACGGATGAAGCCGCTGGGGGGAAAAGGGGCGTCCCAGTAGTAACTCAGCCCGTAGAGGTTCTCTGTTCCATCCACGCATGTCAGCGCGCACTCCAGCCTCCGGTGCTGCTCATCTTCTGAGCTCAGCAGAGGCACGCCACCAGCAGCTGTGGTCGTCGCCGCGGGGATGGCTACTGGGACGCTTGCGCTGCTCTCCATCTTTGCAGCTGCTGCACGGTGTGGCTTGTGAGCAGGAAGCCTCATCTCTTTGCGGGCCCGTGTCCGGGGGGTTGGTGGCGGGGCGGGGAACTCGTACAGTGCTTCAGGCCTTTCAGCGGGTGTCTCCGGGGTGCTCCCTGCGCTGTCCATGACCAGGCCAGCGGGAAGCAACGGCCCAGCGCACCGGCGATCACGCGGAGCCGCTGCACTCGAGTTTGCCGCCACGGGTCTCCCTGCTGGACGTGCGGGGTAAGAGGAAGAGGAGGAGGCGAGGGCGATGGTGATGGGGAGGCGGTCCTGAGCACCGCTGGCACCCGCGACAGCCCCGGCCCGCGACGTGGTGTTCGTTTCGCCCTCCCCAGTCAGTGGGTCGGGCAGGGTGATCTTGCCAGTGAGAACATCACGTGCGTCACAGCGCTTCTGGGTGTATGTGTGCTCCATCGACGCGCGGCGCTGCTGGCTGAGGTGCCGCTCCACTGCGTCCACCTGCTCCTGCCGCTGCTGTGGATTAGTCGCGGGCAGCATTGCACCGAGCGCCAGACGCCGCTTCGTCGCCAGCGCGGACTGCTGGATCACTGCGTCGGGATGCTGCATGGAGAAGGACGTCCCGATCGGCGCGCGCACGTACTGCGCCATCACCGTCCTGGTCACCATATCTTTCCCTGCAGAGGAGGAGAGGGCCTCTGGAGTGTGCTCCCGCAGCTTCATCTCCGCTCTGTAGAATCGCGAGGCCATGTGCGTCAGGCGCAGGCGGTACTCCTTGTGGATCAGCATGAGTTTCCACCAGGGGAGCGCCAGGGACTCAATCTCATGGCAGTACCCCTCATCGATCGTGAGATGGGGGGACAAATCGGCATCCACAGTGCTCGCGGCCATGCTCGCAGCTGTGCTCGCTGGATGAGGGGTCGGTATGTCCGGTGTGGGCACCGCCATGGAACCCAACAAGAGGCTGGGAGGATCCTCCAGGTGCGCAGAAGATGCCTTGATGGGAGTGGCGGAGGCGTGCATTACTATAAATACATATATTTATGTATGAATGTATGTGTATGTGTGTGTGTCTCTGAGGAAAAGAAGGAGACCTCACAGAATGTCCTTCGTTTCTCCTCTTTTCCTGTGCGCTTCTTGAAAGTATAGGTTTGTAGGTGAAGAGAGGCACACAGTCCCCGCCCTTTACGTCGCTTGTGACCGTTTGTGTCCTTGAGAGTCACGGTAGATGAAGAGGGAGATAGAGATAAATACGACGCACAGATGGTACGAGTAAGAACTCAAAAAAAATCAAAAACAAAACGACAACAGCGTGGCACCGAGCTGCTCAACACAGATCGTTTTTCAGAGTGTTTTACGCTGCAGTACTCGCTAGCTAATAAGCAGATCTTCCACCATTACACACACATACACATGTACACACACAAAACACTTGTAACTTGTTGTCTGTACCACAACGCTGTGTTACTTCTTAGAGCCCATTGCTATGTACGCCTCCACGAACCCTAACTTCTCCTTGATGCCAACAGAGAGCGGCTGGCGCCGTGTGCGGAGAGACGTCACGTTGCCAACGCCACGACCGCAGAGCCCCTGTCTGACTGTCAGCATTGCTTCCTGACGCAGCATCCAGCAGGCGGCCCCCGCCTCGCCCACTGCTCTCTCTGCTGTCGCCACCGACACTACCCTCAGCGCCACGGCGGCGGTGGGGAAAAGGGGGCTCGACCAGTTACCATCTGTGCTGCCGTAGAGGAGTTTACCGGCGCGAAACAGGCAGGCGAGCAGGCCCTCACCCTCCGCCGCCACGCTGTGCAGCGCCGGGGTGCCATACTCAATAGAGGACACGAGCACCACACAGCCCTCCGCCGCGGCCGCCGCCACCACCTCCTCGCGCACATCCACCGCTCTGCCGCGGCGGACACCAATGTCAGCGGCGACAGAGCGGGTGCCGACACACCGCATCGGTGGCATCGGCAGTACCCCTTTCCCATTACTGCACGTCGCCTCTGCGAAGTAGTAAACTGGCAGCCGCGCCGCCGCTGCGCGCTGCTGGACGGCGGTGAGGTCAATCGCCGCCTCCCCATCCACAAACTCCCGCTTGGATACCTGTGCTTGGAGGTGCGCGAGGGTGCCGGTGCGGCGCAGGTGTGCCCACACACGCCACCGCTGCCATGGGGACGGCCAGAAGACGGTCAGCGCACCGCTGGCCGTCGCGTCTGGCAGCGCCACCGCGAAGTACCCCTGCCTGAGCGCCACCTCCAGCACCCACGGGTCGAGGGCCGACTGCGCGTTGCAGATCACCACATCCCCAGAGTGCGCGCGCGTGGCGGTGTGCGGGAGGGGCAACCCCACGCGGCCACCCGCAGCGGCTGCGCCTGCGGGGACCCTCTGCGAGGCCTCCTGACGTTGTGGGAGCAGGTGGGCAAGAAGAAAGAGCACCGCCATCACCAGCAGACGCTGCAGCGGCACCATCACCAGGTGGCCGAGAATGGAGAGATAGCAGACGTACAAGATGTACGCCACGAGGTCTGTCACGACGAGCAGCAGTGCGAAGACCGAGCACAAGAGCAGACGAACTGGGAACATCACGGAGGCCAGTACGAGCCCAGTAGTCGTGGGCGACACCACCACTATGAATGGATTGATGCCTGTTGCCGCATCTGCAAACCGCCGGAACTTCTCCATACTATATATATATATATATATATATATATATATATTTGCGTGTGTTTATGCTCCC
>JAODGE020027180.1:0-10088 GCA_027574965.2 Ecitophya simulans
TAAGTGATACGATTTAATGTTGCAGACAATATTAAGGGAACAATGTAGATTTCATTGCCAGCTGGCAATAATCAACTAAACAACAATTGACTGTGCTGTTAGCGCTATCGCTGAAGTGAATAAAGTTTATTGTAAGAGGATCTCCGAGCATACACGCGGTTGGCACTAAACATGCGTCGATGCACAGAGGCCAGATAGCGAAATACAAAGGACAAATAGACGATGTATTGTCGCTCGTGTTCGCATCCTTGTCTTCGCTCGAACCTCGCCGTCCGCGTGCCGGCGTGTTAGTAGGGGATGAGTCGGGCGTCGCGACGCGTTTAGCACACGACGCGACTAATCCAATTCGAGCGACTGGGATAACTTCTAATTGAAAACAACTCGGCAAGACAGCAAACTATTTAATGACATGCGCGTCCTCGTACGACACCGACACTCGTTGTGTGTGCACAATGTGCCTTGAATATCATCCCCGCACATATTACACAACTCGCCATTTTATCTTCCAATATCTAACGAAAATTTGCACCGATCCGCGCATTAGGATTGCGAGCGTGCAATCGATTAGATTGCTCGACGACGTCGAGTTTAGCGTAACATCCAGTAAACTGGACAACTTTCGCCGCATTCGCTCTCACTTAAAACTACGAGGACGCCGTGCGAGGGCGGCGCTTACTAAATGTATCCTTGTATCCACCCCATCTCCGTCGCGTCATGACGCCATGCGATATGTGTTGCTTAGTTTCGGGCGCACGAACAATTAGCGACATCAGTTGCAGCTCTTCAAGTATTCCCTCGGAGACGGCGAGTTATGCAACTTAATCTACACGAGGGCATGAGAGATTATTCAATTCTCGAATATCTTAATTGGACATGCTCGCAATCCGTTAGATCTTTGATAGTCCACGTTTTTCCTTTTTTTACGTACAACTTTGTAGACAATCAGACGCCGATTGCGAGCGTCTTAGACATGGCGTCTGTAAATATTTCCGACTGGAGTATCTGGAGTGTTGCACGAGTAAATATTTGACATTCCCAAACATTGAGAGACTTCGAACAATTAGCACTAAGTTTGAAACCAGCAAAAAAAACTTACCAAAGGACATTTAATTATGTTCTACTTTTATTATGATAAAGCTAGTAAGTAGGGCTATTGTGCGAGCGCAATTGTTTATTTTTTGTGACGAACTGTGAATATTCTCTAGAATTATCCACCTTCGCAATGTTTGCGTCAGTTCTATTTTTCTTCCGTTCCATTTCTGCCGAGACGCTCATCTCAATTAACATCATTTCTGCCATGGTAAATTGTCGAGTATTTTCTTATAATTATAATTACAGTGCGGCTTTTTACAGAGCGACTTTCCCCTCTCTATTCTTCGCTCACCACTTTCTTGCTTTTCACTTGGCAGAGTCCTCTTTGTAGTTCTTTAGCTACGCGTGCGTTTTTTTATTTGCCTTTTTAATCCGCAAAGTTTCTCGTGTGAGTCCTGCGCGGAAAAAGTGGAAGGAACAAGTTTAATTTTTAATTGTGGACATAATTTCAAGCGGTTCGGGCGCTCTCGGGTCTAAGGCATTGTGACGTCGACGAGGACGTTATTTATTTTTCATTACGTCCAAAGTTGCACGTCGCGACGGAGTCGCAGAAAAGCGAGATAACTGATAGGAGGTAGAAGGAAAAGCGCGACGGGGATTTTGAGCGCGAAGATTTTATAGTTTTTAATTTCTCGGAAAGATTCCCGCCGGGCGAGGACTTGATTCGGATGAATCGCGTGGCGCGGACGAGAAAAACTTTCGAGACGACTTAAACGAAATTCTTCGCCGTTCGGTGTTTATGGAAGAAGGTTTATGCAGCGAGTTTATTGCGAATTCATTTGATCCAATTGCGCGTCGTTCCGCGCAAGGCAAAACAAAAAAAAATCATTAGCCGCAATTATTTTGTTTGAATTTGGCAAACAAGTGCGCACAAACAAATCGACTTTGTTCGTAAGTGTTGCGAATATTTACGTCGCGTGTACGCATGTCGGCTGCGCGCCGCAGAGGCCTAGGCTATGCGGCGACGGCGACGGCGGCGGCTCCGGCGGCGGCCGCCGCCGCCGCCCGGCTCAGTAGTCAAACGGTTAGCATTGCGTACGCCTCGTCGCCGCCGCCGTGCGTCGCGTAGCTGCCTCTCGCACGTCGCGTGCGCAACCGCAGAACTTCTTACGCATCGTCTCTCGTTTTGAGTTGTGCCAAAAAACGTTTTCATTCTTTCCAATAAATTTAAATTTTTACATTTAAAATATAAACTAAAAATTATAAGTTCTGTACATTTAAGATAATCCTACGTCTTCGTACATAAAATATTGTTAAGAGTATAAAAAGTGCATTTTAATTTTAACCGGACTTTAAACAATTGAATGACGAATAAACATGTATAAAGTTTGTGTAGTGTTTTGAAGTGTCAGACCAAAACAATTACATCTGATAAAAACCAGTTTCAAGTAAGTTGAGTTGGGCAAGTTTGAGTTTTTTTTTTAAATTTCGTAGGAGTAAAAAAATTTGTATTGATAGTTTATCGTCTCCCTTCACGTACTCTGCGGTTTATTAAAGAAATATTTATGAGGATGATTTAAAATTTGCTGCATCAAACTTTGCGAATGCTCCACTTCCGCTCCGAAAAAATTGCAGACATCGGGAAAATCGTGAAAATAAAAGAAACTCATGCGGAAATAAATGATGAACGCCGAAAAAGTAGACTTCTTGAGAGGAGCAATATGAAAAAAAAATTCGATCCCATTTTTTCTCGTTCCAGTTCTTCTGGCATTGCTTTCACCTCCTTTCGATTTTATCTGCTCGATCATTGTTGTCTCGCGCGCGCCTTCGAGTTTTCATATTATTCCCCGTCCACTTCTAATGGTATTCACTTTCGTTCTAGCGCACGCATCCAAAAAACGATCTCTCTGTTTTCGCGACGTGCGCATGAAAATTCACTATAAATTCGAGCGGGCGATCTCTTTCTTCGACCACTTTCGCGCACGTCGCGTCGCAGGAAGCCGAGAGCCGCTGAAGAGAAAGCTTTCAAGCGGGCCGTATTCGAGCAGCATCCACTCTAATATTTTAAGATTTCTCGAAGCTTTCAATTCGAATCTAAATAACACAAAAAAGCAAACAATTCTATGGAAATTGCGTCGAATCACAAATACATTACATGCAGGAATCGCGTCCGCTTGTTTTTTGATATTCCGATTTATCAAACGTTCGGCCGTCTCATCATTCGTCAAATGATAAAACGTTGAAATATAAATTCGCAGCTTTAATGCCTTTTCGGACCGTATTAACAGATTGCGAAATTTCGACCGGCGCTCGAGTTTTCAGCCATTATCGGATTATGAAATATGCAAAACCGCGTTTATTGCAAACCGGGCTCGATTTTGGGCTTTCGCATTTTCGATATGACAAAAAGCGAGATCCTGACCGAACGAACGCAATGGGCGTATTATTACCGTCGTAAATTCCCTGCGGGCCGTGTGCACGAAGACGGCGTCTTTTAATGTCATTATTTATGCCCGTTTATGCGCGCGCCGAAGAGCAAGACGTCGACTTAATCCTGATGACAACTTAATTTGACGCACCGTGACGCGATACGCGTTGTGTGAAATTATTTACAGCCGAAACGCGCGTCTCCGAGAACACAAAAGGAAACGAGAGACATTGTAGAGAAAGCGTCGAAACAATAAAAAATTGTTATCGAAAACGCGCGCAGCCTAATTTCCAATATGTCGTTAATTTGATATCGGGACCTTTATCGAAGCCCTCTCCGAATTCCACTCGGCGGAGACACCAATATCTCATTCGATTTCGTCCTTGGGAGTTACCAGTTTCCAGTTTCTATTATTTGGCTCGCATGCGTTGTGGCAAATTCCGCCGCCGCCGCAAACGCGACGTTCGGCTAGTTCGTATTCAGCACGGCTCGCCTTATCTAATCTTTTCCCGTGACGTTGAATTAAAACTTGGCGGCGCTATTTACTCGCGCAATATTCCGCCACCGCCGCCGCCGCCGCCGTTCGTCGTGGTTTATCCTCCGACGCCGCTCCCGGCCTGTCCAGTTAGGCCAAATCCACGTGCGCATCGGAAGTTATGAGTTTCTGACGCGCGACGTTTATTGCCATTTATGAACGAGAAAACGAACGGCGGGTTGCATACGGTGAATAAATCTCGATATACGAACGTTTAACCTAGGCAACCACAAAAGCGCGATTTATTACGTGACGAAGTCGTTGCCCGTCGTAATGTTTCGAACGCGCGCGGGAAATTTAAACTTCGTCGCGAGTGAATTTCGACGCACTTCACAATGCCGGCGTAAAACCACAATTGCGACGGCACAACGGCCGCTATAAAATCGAATTTAATAGCTTCGAACGTTTCGCGTCGATGAAATGATGACCGTGTTGCGTGCGCGGACGTTTACGCATTCAGCACGTGATAAACAAGCGTGAAACTGCAGATTTATTTTTCTGGCCGTGCGGGAGAAAATTGCTTTTTAAAGTATTAAAGTTTGGCCCGGCGATTAAGAGCGTTAGCAAGTTTCTGTTCTGTTTGCGCACGTGCTTAAGATCAAAGTAATTTGTCGCTACTAAGCACGCGACAAAACAAAAACAAACAAAACAAACAACAACAAAAAGAAGAAAAACGTGCGGCAAAAGTTGAAGCCGTCCCATCTGCTGTCGCTCGGCGTTCGACGCCAGGCCGGAAGAACGAAAGACCGCGAAGATTGACCGGAAGCGCGCCGCCGGTGATCCTCGGATCTCGTCTAGATCAAAGTGTTGTTCATCCCCCGGGCTTTTCATCGCCCCGACGATCGGCAATACCGTTTCGCAGCTGCGTCTTCATCCCGGCATGCGACGGGGTTGCGCGGACATTCCGCGCATGCGCACCGTCGAGACGTAATTGCAATCGCGCGCGGATAGATCATCGGGATTTATGCGCATCGAGATTCCGCGCGCGGCCAACCTGCACGAAGACGCATAAACGCGTAGATATGCCGAGGGCGCGACCGGCACGCGATAACGTCGGGGGCGGTCGGTCGGCGGCATTCCGCATGCTGGCGGCACGGCATGCGCGACGTCAGACGTATTAATCTTTCTGACGTAGACCGCCGAGTGCGCGTCAAACGCAAACACAATCGGCGAAGTAACTCGCGGTGCTCGCAACCGTAGGCAACCCGACGAACTGCGCACGTAACCAACTTTCGGCACCTCCCGGCTAGTTGCTGCCGCCGGCGGTGAATTATTTTAACCAATCCCACGTCGGCGGATGATTTGGCGCGCGGTGCTCGGAATTCCGCGACGGCGAGCGTCGCTTTTTCGGCAATACTTCATGTCTGAGCGTTCGCCCAACCGCCGCCCGCCTTCAAGAAGGGGAATTTATAGCGTTTTCATTAGGTTTTTCAGGACGCGCGCACTTTTTTTCGACTCTCGCGCCCCGTTCGACGTTGCCGATGGACTGCAATGAGGCGAAAGCACATTGACTTCCGCACAGAATTTCGACTTTCATTTACTCGCCGACGAGCGCCGTAAAAACACAACCAATCCCTTCCTCGACCCGGGGATTTGCCGCTTAGCATCCCTTGCACGTGCGCGCATATTGAGTTATATTCCGAATTAAATTTGGGGAATTGCGCGCCTAGGACACCGCGCATTAACGGCTAGCCAGTGCGCAAAAACCTCAAAACCTCTCTCAAAGAATATAATAGAATTTTTTCTCTGCATATTCGCTTTTCTCCCGTGCACGGTAGCGACATCTATTAGCAAGTCCTGGAAATTAAAAATTTCTTCTGAAAACCAAATAAGATCACGTCTTCAATTAATTAACTCGAGGACAAAACACAAACAACGTTTTAATATAATTTCTTATTTCCTAAAAAACGCTTTATTTATTTGTTTGCAAAGAAGCCTTATTATGCAAAAAACGGTGCCTATTCAAAAAAAAAAGTTTTATGTTAAACGTGGTATCAAAATTTCTGGACCATCATCTTGCCCTGCCAATTGTTCCGAAACGGCAAAACCAACCAATAAAACGAATAAACTAAAACAATAAATGTTTGCGGAAAAAGCCTAAGGATTGCCAGCCTTGTGCAGTTGGCGTGCGCAAATGTAAAGTGTCGCTCGGGGACGATTTATTCTTGTAGAAGAGCGAATTTGCGCTCGGAAGTGCCGGTTTCAATTGAACACAGTTTACGCGACTTTGGCGTATCTCGGCTTGGCTCGTTCGCGTTTTTCGGGCATCTGGGGACATCTGGTTTAATTGAAACTCACTCGGAATGCGCCGCGATAGATATGCGCGATTAATTATTTATCAGTTATGAAGTGAACGGCATTGTTGTACGAGGGCGGAAGTCGTGCGACGAGTGTCGTCGTTTACACTTCCTACGCGGCGGGGAGTTCGACCTTGCGGAATGTCTTGGCCGGCGGCGGCGGCGGCGGGCGCGCAACTATTCGCGTAAATCTCGCAAAAGTTCGAAGAATTTAATCAAAGATGCGCGCGCGTTTGGCGTGCTCACCGCACTCGTTTCTAATCTATTTAATTTAATAAGTTTCCTTTATTTTTTGCTGCAGCAAACTTTTGCGACCCCAAACAAATTATGAAATTTGCGCGAACACGATTTGCATAAAATTCGAACAATTTACTATATCATTCAAAAGTTTATTTTCTCCTTTGCCACTCTCCTTCTCTAACAAATATTAAACTTTTACGAATTTAGACCAAAAGACTTCCAGAAACTGATGGTAGGAAAGCGTTAGCAATAACGAAAAAGTAATAACTGATTAAATTGTTGTTATATTTGACAAAGACCAATCAAATTTTTAGTAAAAGATTTAAAAAAAGCTTATTAGTTATTACTTCATCCATTCATTCCTGAATGTCTTCATTTCTATTTAGAATGACAACAATATGAACGAAATATTTTGTACATGAGTGCCTTGCAAAAAAAAACTCAAATACTTGACGGCAGGAAATCGTTAGCATTAGCAAAACATGTCTAATTGATTAAATTGTTGTTATATTTGACAAAGACCAGTAAAATTTTTGGTAAAAATTTAAATAAACGCTCATTACTTATTACTCCATCCAAAATAATCCAGTTTCTTCTTGAATTTTTTTTATATTTTTGTATATTTTTTAAAATAATGAAAAATGTAAACAATCAAGCGTTCATTATTTACNTGTTATATTTGATAAAGATCAGTCAAAGTAAAGTAAAAAACGCTCATTACTTGTTATTCCACCCAAAACATTCCAGTTTCGTTTCTGAACAAAGAAGCGCTCATTACATACTAGCGAAGATAATATTTCGTACATGTGCAGCTTGCAATAAGAACAGAAAAAAAACTGATGGCAGGAAATCGTGAGCAATAGCGTAAAATACATAATTGTTGAAATTGTTATTATATTTGTCAAAAACCAGTTAAATTTTTAGTAAAAAAACGCTCTGTACTTATTACTCCACGTATTACATTCCAGGTTCTAACTGAATTAATTCATCTCTGTTTAGAATGCCAACAATGTAAACAATAATACAACCATTTTAGTTTACTACATATTTCTAACAATAAAAAATGATCAACAAAACGCTCATTACTTATTACTCAACTCAATATTTCATAAATAAGTGGCTCGCACAAATGACAAAAAGACTGCTGACCAAAAATCGTTAGCAATAACAAGCAATACATAATTTATAAAATTGTTGTTAAATTTGACATAGACCAGTCAAATTTTTAGTAAAAAAAATACAAACATTAGTGATTACTCCACCTAATACAATCCGGTTTTTTCTTGAATTTCTTTATGTCTATTTAGAACAATTATTATTATTATATATATTATATATATTATATATATTATTACAACAATTTACTGCACTATATAGTTAAAAATTTTTAGTAAAAAAAGAAAAACCCTTATTACTCGTAAAAATCTCCAGTTTCTTTTTGAATTTATTTATCTCTATTTAGAATGACAACAATGTAAACAATAATACAATAATACAATAATACCAAAAAAATCTGAACAATCAAACGCTCATTACATATTACCCAAGCTAATATTTCGTACATGAGTGGCTTGCAACAAGAACATAAAAAAATTGATGGCAGGAAATCGTTAGCAATAGCGAAAAATAATGATTAATGATTAAATTGTTGTTATATTTGTCAAAAACCTTCATCTCTATTTAGAATGACAACATTATTAACGATAATACAACCATTTACTCTACTGTATATCTTCTAGAATAACGAAAAATGTGAACAGTCAAGCACTCATTACTTATTACTCAAGCCAATATTTCGCAAACGAGAGGCGCGCAAAAAGGTGGAATTAGTGATTTTCGTTCGAGCGGCAGAATGATCGGGCGATAGCGGGCGCGTCAAGCCGGCGAAAACGCCGGCGGCCAAAAAGAGGACGTGTTCCTGTTCCTGCGCCCGCATGCCACCTCCTGACGCGGCGGCGGCGTCGGCGGCGGCGCTGGCAAAACACGGATAACAAGTTCAAGCGGCGGCCAACAAACGCGAAAAAAGCGTCGCACGTTCGCGCGCGATGAGCACGTACTCGTTGCGGATGCGGGTATTGAAAATTACGAAAATATGCGCTCGGGCGGCGGCGGCGGCGGCGACCGCAAACGAGCGCGAATGAACTCCACGCGCAGCTGGCCGGCCGGCCCCGAGACCGCGATTTGCATCCGCGAACCGCCGCTTTTGTTCTGTCATTCGGGCCGGGCGACTCGTTAGACGTGATTGTTGCGAAAAGGAGCAGGTGGGCAAGGTTCGTCGACATTTGCGAGCCTTTGTTTTCGTTTTTTCGCCACCCACATGCTCGATCTTCGTTTGGTTTGTCGCATCCCGCCTTGCCGAAACGTAATCACCGTATTCACGTAATTACAGCACAGTCGACTGTGTAAAATGCCTCAAAGAAGTCTCGCCCACTTCGCGGTGATTAAATCTCCGTCATTTCGTAATTTTCCATCCGGGTGCCAGACTCGGCGGCGGGCGTCAAAGCCATTGTTGTGCCTGGCGTCTTTGTGCTACAATCGTCGGCGGCGCCTTTGCATCTCAATACATAACGCACCTGTTTGCCGCCCCCTCGAGGAGGAACTACGCGGAAGACGCATTGTCGTCGGACCTGTATCGAGGTGTCTCTTCTGCCTCCTCCTCGTTCGTTTTTCTTCTCCCGGAAAGCTTCTTTGCTTCGTACGCCTCGGATATGAAGCTTTTTTCACGCATGTCTCTGACAGCTGCATTAAGGAGACGAAAGAAGCCCGCTAGTTTTAATCAAATATTTAACGCGTGCAGAAGACGGGAAAGGATGTCGGCGACACATGACTATGTATGAGATTATGAGAGATAAATACTGTACGAGCAAGAACGCCGAGGCCGAAGGAAAGCGGAAGTTTTACGAGAGTCGTCGTCTTCCGTCCTCGGCGCGCTTATAATGACAAATGCCAAGCCACGCTGCGTGCGGGCGGGGGCGGCGGTCGGCGGCGCGACCGAAAAGTTCAAGCGTCGAGCGCGGGACGAGCGGCGGAAAAGTCGAATCGGCGCGTTTTGCCATTGACGTCATGCGTGTGTACGGTGCCAAGATTTGCCGCCATCGCCGCCGCCGCCGCCGCCGCCGCCACGCAATGCGAAACCAAGCAACGAATTTGCACCAACTTCGACTGTTTGAATCTTCTTTGTTTCGCGCATTTCGCGTTGCTATTTACGACTCAAGAAAAAGAAGTGTTTTGGTGGGAGGTTGCTCATTAAATTACCATTTTGAAATTCGGCCACGAATGCACAAACGACAGGACGGGCGCACGCGAGTTTCGCACGATTTACCTCCGTCCCAAAGTTGGTTAGTTGGTTGGACCGTTAATCTGCGATAATGTGAGTTTAAACAGCATTTGCGCACACATCGCGGTCCTCTTACTCTCGACGGCCATTTGGTCGCTAGACTTTTGCTCGGGCAAGCTCTGGTTCTTGAATGGACGAGGGCCGAAGAGGGATTACGGCATCCGAAGCTGCAGGAACATCTATTTGTCTATAATCCCCGAGAAAGTCAAATATTTGTTC